>CM032233.1:13435000-13520000 GCA_019009955.1 Riptortus pedestris
CGAAATTTACATAAAACGACTAAATATCGAGTTTGGTAACGATAAAAAAAAAATTGCGACCGCTATAGCAGACAGGTAACAGACAAATATATATATATATATATATATATATATATATATATATATATATATATTGTTACGTTTTTATTACCAAAACCAGTAATAAAAGTTTTTAATAAGAGTTCTTTTGGATTGCAAAATTAAATACTCGCAAGTTTCACAGTTTTTATCACTGCACAATTTATTTCACAATGCACAATACACTTGGTAATTATTCTTAATTACTACTCACAGTATAGACTGATAACGTCACTGTTCTTCAGATTACACAGTCCAATAATTCATTCACGGTCACTGAAATTCACAACAAGACGGCACTGCACTGTCCTTGGCTTCGCGGCACTTCACTGTCCTTTACTTCGCGGCACTGCACTGTCCTTTAGTTCGCGGCACTGCACTGTCTTAAACACGGCACTAAACTGTTACTTACAGTCACGGCACAACACTGTTCTTCTTATAAAAACACTTTACCGCACTGCACTAAGTCGCACTGTAGCACTGATGTGAATATCAAGACAGGTGAGAATAAAACTGACAAGCTCGCAGCTGACCGCTCTTTATATAGGTTGTCGGCATACATCAAAGGGGAATTGTCTGGACCCCTCAACGCCTGGCTGGAAGGTACTGGTAGGAGCTAGGACATTATGTCGGTTTCTTTGACCTACGTCACACTTTCCAAATACGCGACTCTCTCTCTCATCTATTTAATCGAAGGATTATTCATCTATTTAATTTTCGCAACACTATATATATATATATATATATATATATATATACAGTTTTGAATGGACCTCATTTTCGTCATCTACTGGGTAGGATCGATGGACATTTGAAGAAAATTTTGAAATTGCCGTCATGAGTACGACCTCAATAGCTGATTTCCCTTAATTTATCACTCAATTGTATGCAACTGGAATGAGTGAGAAAGGAGACGTTAAGACTGCAAGTTGCAGGTAGCCCCAGGGTGGTGTAGAGTAGTTTCCTACTGCCTCAAGACAGAGACCCTCTTCATAAGACCAGACACAAAAGTCCCTTACACGGGGGCTGCATAAACTAAGCAGATTTTCCATGTGAAGTTTTACAATAGATAAACCTTCATACTGGTGACAAACACATCACCCTGTATATTAAGTGAGTAAATACAAACTGCAATAAGAAATCGTTCAGCTAATTTTAATAATATCCCAACGTAAAGCGTCTGATTTGCAAACAAACAGGCCAGCCAACCTCTGAGAATAGATAAAATATTCTAGACCCGAAATAAAAACAATTCCTGATCT
The DNA here is from genome assembly GCA_019009955.1 of Riptortus pedestris. NCBI lineage: Eukaryota > Metazoa > Arthropoda > Insecta > Hemiptera > Alydidae > Riptortus > Riptortus pedestris. Next base: position 13,436,341 of record CM032233.1, read on the forward strand.
ATTGTTGTAATTTACAATGAATCAGAAATTTTTTTATATCAATCACTCAATTTTTATTAATCCAAGAACAAAAGAAGGAGGGCTCAACAGAACGTATTTGCATATACCTCACATAGTAAAAGTTTAATGAAAACAATATTTGGTATTTAACCTTGGAATAAAATGGTGATATAGCAGTCTATTAATAATATAACATGAATGGAGGGAGGGGTACTGAAGGCCAAAAAGTATAAAATCCAAATATCTCGGTTAATATTCATGATACAGAAAATTTGTAGAGATCAATATTTGTAGATCATTCAATTTGCAATAAGATTAGTTCTATACAAGTTTACGATTCGACGTAAAGTAACGGAGATATTTCAATTTTCGAAAAACCTCCTTTCTTAACCCCTCCCCCTCCCTCTTATCGATTCCCCTTAAAAAGCGTCCTTGCTCCTACAACATGCCCATTAACACTTAATGCACAGCACTAACTCCACTATTATTAGACATACCGGAATATAGAAAATAAAATAAATAGCCTTGCCTTCAATACCCATTAACATGAGGATTAGATTTAATTTTTGTGAGTTGTCTGTTGCAGCTACTGGAGGTGTTTGGCTCAGGGACGGCATGTGTGGTGACGCCGGTCAGCTCGATACACTACCAAGGGGATGAGATAAAGATCCCCACGACACAGACAGACAACCCTATCTACAAGAAGATCCTGCACACCTTGACTGATATACAATACGGAGCTGTAGCCCACCCCTGGGCAAGGCCTATAGACTTTTAAGGTACGTCAGAGTATTACTAGGCCAGGCCTATAGTCTTAAATGGTAAGTCAGCCCATTCCTGGGCTAGGGCTATAGACTTATAAAGTAAGTCAGCCCATCCCTGGGCTAGGGCTATAGACTTATAAGGTAAGTCAGCCCATCCCTGGCCCAGGCCTATAGACTTATAAGGTAAGTCAGCCCATCCCAGGCCCAGGCCTATAAACTTATAAGGCAAGTCAGCCCATCCCAGGGCTAGGGCTATAGACTTAAAAGTTAAGTCAGCCCATCCCAGGGCTAGGCCTATAGACTTATAAGGTAAGTCATCCCGTCCCAGGGCTAGGCCTATAGACTTATAAGGTAAGTCAGCCCATCCCTGGGATAGTCCTATAGACTTATAAGGTAAGTCAACCCCATCCCAAGGCTAGGCCTATAGACTTAAAAGGTAAGTCAGCCTATTCCTGGCCCAGGCCTATAGACTTATAAGGCAAGTCAGCCCATCCCAGGGCTAGGCCTATAGACTTAAAAGGTAAGTCAGCCTATTCCTGGCCCAGGCCTATAGACTTATAAGGTAAGTCAGCCCATACCCGGGCTAGGCCTATAGACTTATAAGGTAAGTCAGCCCATCCCTGGGATAGCCCTATAGACTTATAAGGTAAGTCAGCCCCATCCCAGGGCTAGGCCTATAGACTTAAAAGGTAAGTCAGCCTATTCTTGGCCCAGGCCTATAGACTTATAAGGTAAGTCAGCCCATCCCAGTCCCAGGCCTATAGACTTATAAGGTAAGTCAGCCCATCCCAGGCCCAGGCCTATAAACTTATAAGGCAAGTCAGCCCATCCCAGGGCTAGGCCTATAGACTTATAAGGTAAGTCATCCCATCCCAGGGATAGGGCATATAGACTTATAAGGTAAGTCATCCCATTCCAGGGATAGGCCTATAGACTTATAAGGTAAGTCAGCCTATTCCTGGCCCAGGCCTATAGACTTATAAGGTACGTCTGCCCATCCCAGGACTAGGCCTATAGACTTATAAGGTAAGTCAGTCCACCCTTAGGGTAGACATATAGACAAATAGGCTAAGCCAGTCTATCAAGCACCTTCTCATTCCCTGTTCTCATCTCACCATACAATTTATATTTCTAAACAAAAATCCAATGAGTAGAAGTAGACGCTAATTGAGGACTGAAAGCAAGATAAAAAGTCCGAGGCGCTGCGTAAACTAAGCAAATTTGCTGAATTTATTGTAAGCTCATGTCACCACATATTCTCTTATTTTTATGCAAAAAAATAGTTTGATGGGGTGTTACTGAATGCTTAAAAGAAGAAAGCAGGAATAACTTAAGACTTGAGATATTTCAATTCCCTGTAACCCCATCCCGCTCACCATCCCTCTCACTGGTCCGACTTCAGCAATTAACGAACTCAATCTTTAGTTTTGCGTAACACTTTACAATACCTCCTTTACTATGAATCGTTTAAAACAACCACTAATATTGCAAATTTAATTTAATATAAATGCTTTTCTATACTGTTTTTAATAGATTTCCATTTAGAGAAATCAGCTATTGAGGTCGTACTCATAACGCGATTTTCGACAAATTTCCCAAAAAAGTCCATTGATCCTACCCAGGAGACGACGAAAATGAGGTCCGTTCATATATATATATATATATATATATATTTGTCTGTTAACGCTTTAGCGGTCGCAATGTTTGTTTAATTGTTACCAAACTCGATATTTAATCGTTTTATGCAAAAATAAAGAACATGTTCGTTAATGGCTGAGATCAGACCAGTGGGAGGGGGGTTTAAAGGAGGGGGGGAATTTAAAAAATTCGAAATATCTCCGTTACTAAAAGTCGGATCGAAAGACTGTATAGAGCTAATCTTATTGAAAATTAAATGATCTATAAATATTGTTCTATACATATTTTCTGTATCATGAATATTAACCGAGATATTTGGATTTTATAGTTTTTGGCACTCAGTAAACCTCCACTCCTACTCAAGTTAAATTAATAATTATCTGTTATATCATGAACCACTTCAAGGTTAAATAAAGAATACTGTTTTCATTGAACTTTTACTTTTTGAGATATATGCAAATATATCTGTTGGTCCCTCCCCCCTTCTTTAGTTTTTGGATTACTAAAATTTAAGTGATTGAGATTAAATGAGATGATTATTGAGATTCATTAAAAATTACAGCATTAGCTATAGTAAATATTTTTCAATAAAATTAATGTGTTATATTAAGATATATTTCATTGATGATTTTTCTTTCCGGTCAGCAAAGATTCAAGTTGGCTAACCTGTTTGTTTACAATTCAGACGCTTTCCGTTGTAGAGTTAGTAACATGTAACTGAAAGATTTCTCATTACCGTTTGTATTTATTCACTTAATATTTGCAGTGGTGTTACTGGTATGAATATTTATCTATTGTAAACATTCTCGTGGGAAATCGGCTTAGGTTACGCAGCCCCTGCGTGACGGACGTTTTTTTTTTTGCCCGAAATAATTAAATTGGTCTCAGGAAGGATTAGGTGCAATAATGAATAATTTTTAAATGAGGATTATAATTTATGTATTAATGAGGTTGTAATATATAATATGCTTTATGTTTTAGGCGAGACAATCTCCATGAATCGAGGGTCAATGATTGAATCGAGGCTTTCTACGGTGAAAAGTCAAAGAGAGAACCACTTAAGACAGCAGACATGCTTACCTTCATTTCAGAATGGAGCCCTTAACTGACCAGTCTCGTCGGAAGAAATATAGACTTTCTCTGTTCCATTGTTTAATATATTTGTAAGGCCATAACTATTTAAAAACAGGACTGGAGTGTAATTCTCTATAAAAACGGAGTTGAATACCTACATAAAAGTGATAGGAATTCAAATTTATTTCGTGTAGTCATTTGGAGTGTTGATGCGTTAGGCTGATGGGTAGATACTCGCGAGCATTCAGAAACTTATGTAGACACAAGTCTTTGACTCAACCCACCTCCAATTATATCTACCCACTAGCCCTAGAAAAAAGGATTTCAAATATTATTTTAAAATACACTATTTAACATAACAAGCGATTTTTTTTTATTAATATAAACTGTATTTCCATTCCCAAGTAATCAAAGTAACTTGATATAGAATAAAACAAAATACAAATATTAAATACATTATATTATATATGTAAAAGTGTAATGTGACATTGCCTAGTTTAGAAAATCAAATATTCAATGTTGGAATTTTCATCAAAATTAAAAATATTTTGATTTAGAATTGGACTTTTAATAGTCATGCTATTATGTATTTTTATTTCTATGTCAATCTGGGTTCAAGTCCCCGCAAACATTTTTTTCAAAGGTATTGGCAATAGAAAAGCTATTTACATGAAAAACTATCTCAAAAATGTGTCAACATATTCTTAATTTTTAGAAAATGAGTCCTTAAAACTATGTTCTTAAAATTTGAAAAAGTTATTTCTCCCTTACTATATATATAGGTGCAAGAGGTGCAATATCCCAAAGAACAGCTGAATTTTTAAAAGAACTGGGATTGTCCACAAACGACCTCCAGAATTTATCAACTGTCGTTATCAAGCATTCGGCGAGAATCATAACTTATCATTTATATAAATAAAGGCATCACGTAAAGCTGCTCTCCTTTCCACACCATCAATCAAAATTTAATAGAATTTTCTTGTTTTAAAAAATAATAAAAAAAAAAAAGAAATCTTTTTTAATATTACCCAGTTTGTCAGATTTGGAGGCTGTCCCTGATGGGACAGCACAAACACAAGGAGGGCAGCTTGTTTTGTATATATATACATATCGGCCACAATTTTTGAGATGTGGAAAGTGAATATATTATTTAGCCTTTAATCAAGGTATCAAGTGGCCACATGCCTGGGCATTACAATAGTCATTTATGCACACTTTTCACTTACCTCAATGTGTTTATAGGCCCGTCACTTATTCTCTCGTCTGCATTCATAAATGTGCAGACCCCACACACATGTGTGTGTGACCTGTGGTCAAGACTTCTAAAACTTCAATTTACTAACTGACCGTTTTGAGACCAGAGACAGCTAATAGCTTTGGGTTCTAGTCCTAACTTTCGTTTCCATTTGGTTTTTATAAACCTAATTAAGTACGTTATATGTTACATTTATATGGGAGCCGAAGAATAAGCGAGTCAGAGGGAAGATGCCTATGGGATCTGTAACTAGAATGCTCTGCTAGACTATTCTGTAATGAATTGAGCAAGCAAAGCCACAGGAACCAAACTTATAACTCCTTCACAGACAAAACCAACAATGTAGAAACAAATCTCCAGCGAGATTTCACATTACTTTCATTGCACCATAAGGTCGTTAACCTTGTCCGATAACATAACGGTCCCCGTATCATATAACCCTCCCCCTTTGAAAATTGTTCCTCCAGATCTTTTAGCTCCTTACCGATCTAGGGTATTTTTTACTTTAGCCACACCAGTTACTTTTTGATATTATTAGTGATTTATCATACTGTTATTTAATAACATATGTCTATTTTATAAGAAAAAAATGATACACGAAGGAGGTTACCTACCTATTACCTCCTAGATTATATGAAACTTGTTTTTGTTAATAATGAATCTGATACAACTGAGTCGTGTATCTGAAGTGGCGTTTAAGACATTTCAAAGGTTCGGGATAATGCGTTAAATACCGAAATGGAGAAGAGGGCACTTTATTACAAGGTCTCAGAAAAATTCCTGGTATGCGTTTCAGGCATTATAGAGTCAACCATTCACAAAATTTTGTTGATCCTAATACAGTAGCCCATACCCGAAGGATTGAGTCATTGTAGGCCAGCGCTAAAAGAAGGAATTGAATGTGAAACCAGAAGATCCATTCTAGGCTCATATCTAAGTGAGTTTGTTTACAGAAGAAGATGAAGAATGAGGATATATTTGATTATTTTAAAACCTTTAAAAGCATATTGGCTCCCTAAATGAATAATTCAACAAATTGTATATTAAACTATAATTTTTGTTTACATTTGAATCTTGTTAAATACATTACTTTAATCATCTGTTCTTCAATAGCATTAATTTGACTATAAGTTAAATCACTCTTTGTAGAAATAAGTAACTGTTGTGGGTAAAGTAAAAAAGACCCCCGATCTAAGCTTGACCGCAATCGCGATTGCTACTATTGCCCGAGACTGATGTGGCCTCTAGTGACAAAAATACAAAGCACTCTACACACCCTTAGCTGAAAGAGATCAAGAAGTATCTTTTTAGCAGATTTCCCTTAAATTGGTTAAATCATTTATAAGCAGGATCAAAACATTGTTGAATATTCCACATTTCTTGTGAAACACATTCACATTGCTTGTGAGCTTTCACATTTATTTATTTCCCTCAGATAAATCCGTCGGTTGTAGGTTGCTGCTGAATTTATTAGCTCGTTCAGGGGAGTTCCCAAGTGCCATTGAATCTTTTTTGTATCTAAGCAGTTCCTTTTACTCCAGTTTTTGGCAAAAGGTCAACTCCTTTTTGATAGTGATAGGACTTCTGCTAAAAGGCAACTTATAAAACACTGAACAAATCATGATGAGTCTACTGCCAACTCTACTCCCTGCATTCGCTGCTCACCTTCTCTACAGACACTTTTGACTAAGTCTATAAGAGTAACGTGCCATATCTAACCCGATGTGAGTGGGCGAAAAACCATTCTCATTCGATCCTCGCGACTAGTCTAACATTATAAAATTGAAGGGTTCCTAGCAAAAACCATACTAGTCAAAAAAAAAACCTTTATTGGTAAATTAAAAAAAACGTTTATCTTCATTCCACGAGGGAGTAAAATGTTGATATTTTTTTAATAAACTCCTTGGGGATCAGGAATGTTATCTATACTAATTTACAGATGATCAAATATGTCCTCGTTCAATGGGGAAGAAGAATGTTCTGGACTAATGGGGTTTTTGGTGGAATTGAACCAAAACCAAAAGGTCAAATATCATATAGATAACAGGATCAGGTAGAAGAAATAGTATTCGGCATATTGAGCCACTTGTGTATTTGATTTAATAATTGCAACAAGAAAAATGAACAATTTAAGAATAATTATGAAGGAAAATGTTGAATAACGTGTACAACAAATTAGGAAAAATCAATCTTCACATCCATCACTATTGTCATCGTTGTCAGTTTGGTAGTCAAGACAAGACGAGTCGGCTGCTGCAACAAGGGGCCAACAGTCTCGTGTCCAACTCCTTACTTGCAGTAGGTTGCAGCTAGTCAGCAAGAAGTAGAATGTCCTTAGTCGAAGCATTCCTGACTAGTGGGGTTTTATCGGAATCGCCGTATTTTTAACTCCCGAAACAGTCGGACGAGAGGTGTTTTTGACGAATTCGATTGTATCAGTATATGATTAATACTTGAAACTATATAATGGCACCTCAAACTCATTTTTCAGTTTTTTTTGACTAGTGGGGTTTTTTGTAAGTAATCCTTCAATTACATTTATTGTAGTGAGTCGATAAAATTTACCATGATCAAAGTTTCGTTATTGAATGATCCCGTAAAGGATGGGTTGGGTATCGGCTATACAAATTCTTAATCCTTCAGATAGAGTTTATTTATTTTTTTTTATGCTTACAGTTTCGGGCAGCATTGGTTCCCTTCTTCAGAGCAATTGTAGTCGAGGAGGAGGGAGGGGCAAAAAACTAACGCACTCAGCGAAAGTTGCATCTTGAATCGAATTTCATCCAAGATGAGTGCATTAGTTAGTTCCCCTTGCTCCTCCTCTACTACTATAGCTCTGAAGAACCAATGGTACCCGAAACAGTCAGCATAAAAAATAAATAAACTCCTCAATCTGAAGGATTAACAATTTGTACAGCCCATCCGCAACCATCCTTTACTGCCATGATAAAAGTTTCTTTGCCTGCTTCTATTTTACATTCACCCAAATATCCATTAAATGAATTTTACATTTTTTTTATGTGATTAATTATTGATTTCATTTGTGTATACCAATTTTTATTCTATATTAGTTCATTTTTATGTTATATGCCAAGAAATTTAAAGTATTCAATTTATGAGTTAAAATTTTATTTTATTTTTATTTTTAATTACTTGGATTAAACTGTCATACGCCTACTCCTTAAGGTTTGTAAAATCTAGAACTATGATTAGTTTAAATATCGTAAACATAATGAAAATGTTATAGTTTGTAAATTTTTGGTTAAATACTTACCATACTTTTTTGTTATTAATTTTACATTTGTTATCTAAGATTTTTTCATTTCATAATATTGTTGAATTTTAACAGGAAAAAATGAATGTAATAGACAAGGTTATAAAATAAATACATCCATAATTACTTACAACAACAGCATCTGTTTGTCATTATGGTGAATATAATCTATGTGTGTTTATAGTAATAATAAAATAATTATTAATTTAATTACTAATAATATACGGTATATTGAATAAAAAAGTCAAAGCTCCTCTCAAAAGAATATTATAGTTAATTTATATAGAATTAGAGAGTAGTCAATTTATCTAGGTAATGTAAATCAGTACCATCACAATTTGAATGGTGTTTTATTAGCACATTTCCCTTAAGTATTGGTTAGTTAAGATAAATTTGATATTAAGTTTCTACACAGGACCGGTTTTTTTTTTTTTTCAAATTGCCACCGATCCTACTTCATAAAAAACACCCAGGTTCGTTAAAAGTCTCAAGAAAGCGAATGTGGGTGTGTGTGTGTGTATCAACATTATATTCGATGTGTGATGTAAAACTAAAAATGAATTTGTGAATGCTGACCTCGGAACACGAGGAAAAGGGGAAAAGTCGTAAAATCTCCGTTAATTTTATTATTTTTTTTAATTGATATGCCTTACAATGCAAATCTTTTTTACAATTCTATTAATGTTCTGTATGTCTAATAGATATTGAGAAATTAGTCATTTGTATTCAACTCCTTCTGAACCTATTTTACTAGTTAGTGGACTTAGGTCTATTAATTCCAAAAATAGGAATGGTTACAATTCGAATTTTATAGTTTAAAGACATCCACACAACGTGCATACTTCCGGGAATACAAAAGGAATTCCCTCAATAAATGAACATCTTGTTTAGACTTCTACAGGGATTCCAGCCATCGAGGTTCTAGCAATAGTCTTCTAGCTGCTCATCCATTCTACTGTCGTGCCCCAACCACCTTAGGAACCTGTCCTGTTTTCTCGATTGGTCACTAGTGTGAACGAGATCTTGCTCTTCCACAGGTTCAGAGACTCCATCAATCCACATCTAGCCTTCTACAGGGCTTGCAGCCATCGAGGTTCTAGCAATAGTCTTCTAGCTGCTCATCCATTCTACTGTCCTGCCCCAACCACCTTAGGAACCTGTCCTGTTTTCTCTATTGGTCACTAGTGTGAACGAGATCTTGCTCTTCCACAGGTTCAGAGACTCCATCAATCCTCATCTAGCCTTCTACAGGGCTTGCAGCCATCGATGTTCTAGCAATACAGTCTTCTAGCAGTTCATCCATTCTACTGTCCTGCCCCAACCACCTTAGGAACCTGTCCTGTTTTCTTGATTGGTCACTAGTGTGAGAGAGATCTTGCTCTTCCACAGGTTCAGGGACTCCATCAATCCACAACTTCTTATTAGCCTTCTACAGGGCTTACTGCCTTCGAGGTTCTAGCAATACAGTCTTCTAGCAGCTCATCCATTCTACTGTCCTGCCCCAACCACCTTAGGAACCTGTCCTGTTTTCTTGATTGGTCACTAGTGTGAGAGAGATCTTGCTCTTCCACAGATTCAGGGACTCCATCAATCCACAACTTCTTATTAGCCTTCTACAGGGCTTACTGCCTTCGAGGTTCTAGCAATACAGTCTTCTAGCAGCTCATCCATTCTACTGTCCTGCCCCAACCACCTTAGGAACCTGTCCTGTTTTCTTGATTGGTCACTAGTGTGAGAGAGATCTTGCTCTTCCACAGATTCAGGGACTCCATCAATCCACGTCTTCTTATTAGCCTTCTACAGGGCTTACTGCCTTCGAGGTTCTAGCAATACAGTCTTCTAGCAGCTCATCCATTCTACTGTCCTGCCCCAACCACCTTAGGAACCTGTCCTGTTTTCTTGATTGGCCACTAGTGTGAACGAGATCTTGCTCTTCCACAGATTCAGAGACTCCATCAATCCACAACTTCTTATTAGCCTTCTACAAGGCTTACTGCCTTCGAGGTTCTAGCAATACAGTCTTCTAGCTGCTCATCCATTCTACTGTCCTGCCCCTACCACCTTAGGAACCTGTCCTGTTTTCTTGATTGGCCACTAGTGTGAACGAGATCTTGCTCTTCCACAGATTCAGAGACTCCCTCCATCCACAACTGCTGAGGAGCCTTCTACAAGGCTTACTGCCTTCGAGGTTCTAGCAATACAGTCTTCTAGCTGCTCATCCATTCTACTGTCGTGCCCCAACCACCTTAGGAACCTGTCCTGTTTTCTCTATTGGCCACTAGTGTGAGAGAGATCTTGCTCTTCCACAGGTTCAGAGACTCCATCAATCCACATCTAGCCTTCTACAGGGCTTGCAGCCATCGAGGTTCTAGCAATAGTCTTCTAGCTGCTCGTCCATTCTACTGTCGTGCCCCAACCACCTTAGGAACCCGTCCTGTGTTTTGGATTGGTCACTAATGTGAACGAGATCTTGCTCTTCCACAGGTTCAGAGACTCCATCAATCCACATCTAGCCTTCTACAGGGCTTGCAGCCATCGATGTTCTAGCAATACAGTCTTCTAGCAGTTCATCCATTCTACTGTCCTGCCCCAACCACCTTAGGAACCTGTCCTGTTTTCTTGATTGGTCACTAGTGTGAGAGAGATCTTGCTCTTCCACAGATTCAGGGACTCCATCAATCCACAACTTCTTATTAGCCTTCTACAGGGCTTACTGCCTTCGAGGTTCTAGCAATACAGTCTTCTAGCAGCTCATCCATTCTACTGTCCTGCCCCAACCACCTTAGGAACCTGTCCTGTTTTCTTGATTGGTCACTAGTGTGAGAGAGATCTTGCTCTTCCAAAGATTCAGGGACTCCATCAATCCACAACTTCTTATTAGCCTTCTACAAGGCTTACTGCCTTCGAGGTTCTAGCAATACAGTCTTCTAGCTGCTCATCCATTCTACTGTCCTGCCCCTACCACCTTAGGAACCTGTCCTGTTTTCTTGATTGGTCACTAGTGTGAGAGAGATCTTGCTCTTCCACAGATTCAGGGACTCCATCAATCCACAACTTCTTATTAGCCTTCTACAAGGCTTACTGCCTTCGAGGTTCTAGCAATACAGTCTTCTAGCTGCTCATCCATTCTACTGTCCTGCCCCTACCACCTGAGCTGTCGGACTGTGATATTATAAAGTGCTCGTTCTGTAGTGATTTCCCTTGAACAAATATGACATTTTCAATAACATGTCCAAACGTGGAGCTTGTAGATATCCCTTCTACCGACTCCCAGTAATTTCTTATTTTTCTTTGGATCAGCTCATTCAATAATAAATGAACGAAGTAGTTTTTGATTATAGATTTAAGTTATAGGTAGGAAGGGTTAATGAGTCACATTCTGAGTTTATTTTTATATTTCGTACTGCTCTCTATTAGCCTAAATTCCATATATAATAAACATAATTAAGTTTTACTTACATAAGTTTTAAGGGTTTTTGTGAAATATTTCTATTAATATTTCTTATTGAAAAATTGTAAATATTTTGGCAATGTAAATAAAATTAATTGTACAGTTTTATTGAGTTGTATTACATAATTTATGTTTTTTTTATAAATCATTATCTTGTAAACTAAAGAGGTAGTGGATAACCGACTGAAGTTTATATATATATATATATATATATATATATATATATATATATATATATATCTGGGGGCAATATAATTTAAAGATCTTTAGCCCCCCCAGAACTGACTTGAGGGATTCGCTATCAGAGTAGTCTGTGCACAACCCCTGATAACCAAGAAGGACCTACAATGATTTGTCTCCAGGAGACAATTAATTTAGTAATTTAATATTCCCCGGGGGGGGGGGGTATATCACGGACGGCCAGTTTTTTTAGTCGACGGGTTCTAATAGAGTCAAAGTCCTTCGTCATACCGACGGGCAGTCATACTCATTTACTCACTAGACTTCCGCAATTCCACTTCGCCACGACACCAGCGCGAACTGGTGTTACAACTCGTCCACCCATTTAATAAGTACTGACCATGCTAGATGTAGTTTGGCTCACCTGATCTAAAGTCGGAGGTTCTACCTCCGATCTATGATATATATATATATATATATATATATATATATATATATATATATATATATACTTTGATACCCTCTTTAAATTATTTGAAAATATATCCATACTGGATCAAAAATAAAAAATACATTTTTCTTCGTTTTAAACATTTTATTATTTATTTTCATGGGCATGGCGTTTCGAGCAGTCTAGCTCATTATCGAGGGGTTCCTTTTCTCCAAAAATACCATTTAAAATGTTTGGTAGTTTTGTATATATACTATTTATAATTTATACCTTATTGTAATTTCCTCGCCTAATTTATATTCTATATATGAATGTGGTTAGTTAGCATTGGTACATTTTGTTTTCTTATCACCCATGACCAGAGTAAGACTGCACTTTCAAACTATACATAAATAATTGTGTCCCAAGAATACTTCAAAATATATATATATATATATATATATATATATATATATATTATGGCAAAAGACAATATGCGTTTAAACTCGAAATGATTGCTTAAAGTATTACTTAGGTTGCAGGGACGGCTACGATCTCTTCCCCTCGACTAGCTTTTTGAATATAAATGAAATTATTTTTAGGGTAACACGATTATTTAATTCCATCAGGTAGATAAATTATTACAATAATATTTTGAATCAATAATTTAAGGAGAAGAATGTTGATAACTCTAATGCGAGAGCGGAAATAGACGGGAGGCTAATAAAGTTAATTGGGTTTACTTATTTCCTGTGAAGTGCTGGCATTACTGGAAGTGATTTCCACTGAGATCTACAATTACGAATATAACCTTACGTGCTAAACTATGCTTAACTATATGTGCTCGGATTGGTTTTTGAAAGGAAATATGTGCATTATAGATGACATTTAATTGTAATAAATGCTATTCATGATTATGGTTTGAATTATTCAAAAACGGTGAGTCAAAAAGTGTAGAGGGATAGATTATGAACACATTTTTATTTATTCTTCATAACATAAAATTTCTATTCTATTAATACCCAAAATTTACACTTTACGATTGGCTATTTCGGAAAAACATTTCGTCGTGGAGTGAAGTGTATTTGTACACATTGAAGTCTTGCTATAACAATACCATCATTAGTCAGTCAACAATGATTTCCCGGGCATCGCCGGGTACCTTAGCTAGTATATATATATATATATATATATATATATATATATATATATATATATATATATATATTTGTCTGTTAACACTCTAGCGGTCGCAATTTTTGTTTAATCGTCACCAAACTCGGTATTTAATCGTTTTATGTAAAAAGGAAGATCAAGTTCGTTAACGGCTGAAATCGGACCAGTGGGAGAGGGGGTTTAGAGGGGGGATTTTCAAAATTTCGAAATATCTCCGTTATTATGCATCGGATCGAAAAATTGTATAGAACTAATCTTATTGCAAATTACATTTAATATAAATATCGTTATATGCATTTATTCTCTATCTTGAACATTAACCGAGATATTTTTGCATTTTTATGAAGGCTGTGGTCGGGTATTGTTCGGATTAGTTCGGCCGTTTTCGTAACTTCTTGGCTCAGGTGGAAGCTTCTTCTAACCTTACCTGTCGTTTCTAACCTTACCTTACCTTCGTTACTTTGTGTGATTTATGCAAATACGGTCTGTTCATCCGCCGCCCCCCCCCCTTCTTTAGTTCTTCGACTACTAAAATTTGAGTTATTAAAATATAAATTATTTTTACAATTCAGAAGCGGTTTCAGTTGGAAATTTATTAAAATTAACTGAAAGATTTCTTATTACCGTTTGTATTTACTCATGGTGGGTTTGTATTACCAGTATGGAGATTTCTCTATTGCTAAACTTCACATGGGAAATCTGCTTAGTTTACCCAGCCCCTCCGTGACGGACTTTTTTTAAATTTATGATCATGTCCCTGAAGAGGCATTATAGAAAACGCGAAACATGTAGAGCAGATTCTTAATAATATGGAGTGAACGTACAAGGTGTGTGTGTATGTATATATATATATATATATATATATATATATATATATACACCCGCATATACATATACTTTATTTGTGTGTGGTACTGAAGAGAGGAGCACTCGTTGTTTAATGTACGAAAGTTTATAACGGAAGCATTTGTTATTTTACCTTTATATACATGTCCCTGGCTGAGGAGCTTAATGGTCATATTCCGCCAGGCAAAGTAAGGCCTAAGAACCATCTAAACTTGTATTATTCAGCCCTTCTCAACCTTCTAGTATACTCTAATTTTATTTTATTTCGACCTTTAAAAAATATACAACCGAGAACTAATGAGACTGAATGTTATTTTCTATTAAAAATTACCAAGATAGTAAATTCATTAATCCCACCATCAATTAATAATACGGAATAAACGCAATCTGCAGCTATACTTCCTACTCGGGGTTACATAGATTTAATAAGTTATATGACAAAATATGTAATTATGTAAGTAATGAAATTTCAATTTGGCCTCAATGCCACACAGTGAAACTTTTTGACATTTATCAATATTTATACATCAAGAAACAAAATTTGTACCATTGTAAGTGACATAAAAATAAAGGAACTTCAACTGTCATAGTATTTCTTAAATACAAATCCCATAGCACACATAATTGGAATATTTCCCTCTGGAGAACCAGATATTGAGGTTTAACCCAACATCATATAACGCTTTAACCCGCTGACTAATCTGAGCCCCCTATAAATAATACAACTTAGGAATTAATGTAGTGATAAAAAAAAAATAGAAAAGACAATCCTCCTAGAGATACAAACTACTTAAAATTATAATATTAACCAGAAACCTAAAAAAAGAAAAAGTCCGTCAAGCAGGGCCTGCGTAAATTAAGCAGATTTCCCCCGTGAAGTTTAGTAATAGATAAATCTACATACTGGTAACACAACACCACCGTGAATAAATACAAACGGAAATAAGAAATGTTTCATCCAATTCCAATTACCTGCCGACAGGGAGCGTTAGGTTAGAAATGTAAACAAACGGGTCTGCCCACCTCACACCGGAAAGAAAAACAATTACTGAAATATATCAGAATATAACATATTAATTTTATTAAGAACTATTTACTATATCTAGTACTGTAATTAATAATGAGTCAGAATAATTGTTATCTCTATCAATCAAATTTTAGTAGTCCAAAACCTTAAGACGGGGGGGGGGCACCAGGACATATTTGCATGTACCTCGTATAATAAAGGTCTCTTCAATACAATTTTTGGTATACTTCAAATAATGTGATTTATTATGTAGCAGAGTATTGTTTATGTAACATGAGTAGAAGTGGCGGTTTGCTGATGGCTGAAAACTGAAAAATGCAAATATCTCGGTTAATATTCAAGATAGTGAATTAATGTATATCACAATATTTATAGAACATTTAATTTTCAATAAGATTGGTTCTATACAATTTTTCGATCCGACCTTTGGTAACGGAGACATTTCGAATTTTCGATTATCCTCCCCTCTAAAAACCCCTTCCCCCTGGCCCGATTTCAGCCGTTAACGAATTTGATCTTTCTTTTTACATATCGAGTTTGGTATTGATTAAACAATAATTGCGACCGCTAGAGCGGTAACAGACAAATATATATATATATATATATATATATATATATATATATATATATATATATACAGTTTTGAATGGACCTAATTTTCGTCATCTCCTGGGTAGGATCGATGGACATTTGAAGAAAAATTTCGAAAATCGCGACATGAGTGCGACCTCAATAGCTGATTTCCCTTAAGGGAAATCTGCTAAAAAGTCCGTCAAGCAGGGGCTTCGTAAACTAAGCAGATTTTCCATGGGAAGGTTTACAATGGATAAATATAAATACTGGTTACACCACCGCAAATATTAAGTGAGTATTATTATTTATTAACGTCCACTATTTGCAACTCAGGCTAATTGGAACGGGTTATCTACAGGTTACCACCCTTTTCTAACCAGGGTGGGACTTAGGATGTTATTTAATGAATTTCGTTACTAAATAATTTCCTTTGTCCAGGCAAGAATGGAACTCACCACTCTAGGATTACCATGTGAGATTAAAGGCAACGCTTTAACTCACATGGCTAACCTGAGCCCCATTTAAGTGAATAAATACAAACGGTTATGAGAAATCTTTCAGTTACAAGTAGAAGAAAAGCGTTCGAATTGTAAAAAAACAGGCCAGCCAACCTGAATACTAGACGGGAAAGAAAAACCATTAATGAAATATATCTGAATATAACACATTAGTTTTATTGAAAACTATTTACTATAGCTAATGCTCTAATTTATAATGAATCAGAGTAATTTTAATCTCAATTACTTAAATTTTAGTAATCCAAGAACAAAAGAAGGCCCCCCTTCTTTTGTTCTTGGATTGGGAGAACAACAGAACGTGTTTGCATATATCCCACAAAGTAAAAGTTCAATGGGAACAATATTCCGTATTTAACCTTGTAACAACATGGTTCATGATATAAAAGCTTATTATTAATATAACATGGTTAGGAGGACATTAAAATATCTACGTTAATGTTCATGATTCAGAAAATATGTATAGAACAATTTTTATAGATCATTTAATTTTCAATAAGATTGGTTCTATAATTTCTTTCGATCCGAAATATTGTAACGGAGATATTTCGAATTTTCAAAATACTCCACCTCCCATTGGTCCGATTTTAGCCATTGACGAACTTGACCTTTATTTTTGCAAAATACGATTAAATATGGAGTTTGGTAACGATCAAACAAAAATTGCGACCGCTAGTGCGTTGACAGACAAATATATATATACTAGCTCAGATAACCGGCTTCGCTCGGGAATTTATTTGAGGCTGGATGGTGATGGTATATTTATGGCAAGGCTTTACTTTGCACAATATTTTGACATTTACCCGTCCCAGTGTTTAGGGCTAATACCCGTCGTTGGCATTTGTTAATAATAAAATTACTTTATTAAGTAAGACTTCACTGTCCTCCATCTTGTCATATTTCCCGTCTCCTGTGCATTATGCATAGATTTAAATTATTAAGGAGAAAATATTGACATACATTTGAATTAATTTTTCCAGGTGAGGTACCTGGTAATTCATATTGAAAAGAAGTGTTGAGCAAATTTCTCTAAATAACAAAATAAACAACTTTTTTTACTTGCATATTTGCCAAAACCCCAATAGGAAATCATTATTATTAATTTCAGGCCTAATTTATAACCCCCACTACTGCCCGTCCCTAGAAATGTTAGTATGGCTTATTATAAGGAAGGCGTTAGTGCTAATAAACATACTGAGTGTTTCATTTAGTTCGGTTGAGTCTTTTGTGCCAAATAAAATTGTTGTCTCCCGCTATAATTTTTTGAGTATAACACCTTTATACTTCGGTATACGATGATAGTGTATATAAAAAAAAAAGTTTCCCTAAATAACAAAATAAATAACTTTTGTTATGTGCATATTTGCCGAAAATGCAATAGGAAACGAAATATCACTATTATTAATTTCAGGCCTTCCTTATAACCCCCACTCCTGTCCGTCCCTAGAAATGTTAGTATGGCTTATTATAAGGAAGGCGTTACTGCTAATTCACATACCGAGTTTGGTTTAGTTCGGTTGAGTCTTTTGTGCCAAATAAAATTGTGGTCTCCCGCTATAGTTATTAGCGTATAACTCATTTATACTTCCGTATACGGCAAAAGTGCATATAACAAAAGTTACTCTAAATAACAAAGTAAACAACGTTTGTTACGTGCATATTTTCTGAAAAAGCAATAGGAAACGAAATATCACTATTATTAATTTCAGGCCTTCCTTATAACCCCCACTCCTGCCCGTCCCTAGAAATGTTAGTATGGCTTATTATAAGGAAGGGGTTAGTACTAATTCACATACCCAGTTTGGTTTAGTTATGTTGAATCTTTTGTGCCAAATAAAATTGTAGACTCCCTCTATAGTTTTTAGCGTATAACTTATTTATACTTTCGTATACGGGAAAAGTGCACATAACAAAAGTTACTCTAAATTACAAAATAAACAACTTTTGTTATGGGCATATTTGCTGAAAAAGCAATAGGAAACGAAATATCGCTATTTTTAATTTCAGGCCTCCCTTATAACCCCCACTCCTGTTTGTCTTAGAGAATATAAATATAGCCTAAAGTCTAAGTTGGGCTAGTAGTAATGTACATACCAAGTTTCATAAAATTCGGTACGGCCGTTTATGCGTGAAAAGGTAACAAACAAACAAACATACACGAAAGAAACAAAATGCAGTTATGGTGTCTATGACATGTGAAACGAAAAGTTATCGTGAAATTTCGCGAAAAAAATCAATGTACAGACAGAGGTTACAATTTTATATATATATATATATCTATATATATATATATATACATACAGTTTTGAACGGACCTCATTTTCGTCATCTACTAGGTAGGATCGATGGACATTTGAAGAAAAATTTCGAAAATTCCGTCATGAGTACAACCTCAATAGCTCATTTCCCTTAGGGGAAATCTGCTAAAAATGCAAATATCTCGGTTAATATCCAAGATAAATAAATGTACTTTACAATATTTATAGTAAATTTAATTTGTAATATGATTGGTTCTATATAAGTTTTCGATCCGACATATAGTAACGGAGATATTTCGAATTTTCGAAATCCCCCCCCCTTTAAACCGCTTAAGTGAAATCTCCTAAAATTGTGAGACAAATATACAGATTAAGGAAATCTGCTAAAATGTATATATCGCGGCGGGGGCTCAGGTTGGCCGTGTGAGTTAAGGCGTTGGTCCCGATCTCGCGTGGTAAACCTAGAGTGGCGGGTTCGATTCCTGTCCTGAGTAATAGAAATTTATTTGGTGACGGACTCATTAAATAAATTCCTTAGTTCCACCCTGGCCAGGAAAGGATGGCGACCTGTAGATAACCCGTCTCAATTAGCCATAGCAGCATTAAGTGGACGTAAATAAATATCAAGCGGCTAGTATTGAAGATAGAGAATAAATGTATATAACAATGTTTACAGTGCATTTAATATTAAATAAGATCGGTTCTATGGATGTTCTTGATCTAACGTATAATAACGTAGATATTTTGAATTTTCGAAATTCGCCCCTCAAAGCCCCACATCTCACTGGTCCGATTTCAGCCGTCAACCAACTTGTCCTTTAGTTTTTCATGAAACGCTTATATATCAAGTTTGATTACGATCAAAGAAAGAAGTCCGTCACGCAGGGGCGGCGTAAACTAAGTAGGTTACCCTCGTGAACTTTAATAATAGATAAATCTAAATACCGGTAACAAAACACCACCGTGAATAATAACGTAAATAAACTTTACGACCATCGCGTCATTCGATTGATAACGGGAATATGGGGGGATCTCCCCCCCCCTCCACCATTCGTTATCAATCTCAGGTCCAATAAGAAACATGTTCTTTAGTGTCGGCTGATACGGTTAAATATCGAGTATGGTGTAGAGCAAATAAACATTTTGGAAGCAATAAGGTAATATCTGTATGGTTGTTGTGAGCTATTGTTGAGAAGGAGATATGTTGAGCGAGAGAGGACGGGAGTGAGCGGGCAAGCTATCTACTGACTCATTATCAGCATGCTTTATCTATGACTCCCAACGATGCATTATTCTCTCTCCTACCAGCCGATATAACACTTGTTTCTTACTTTAATATTTCATAGTTGTTATTTAGCCTCTCGAGACAACGCTTAGTCTCAGTAGCAGTCCCGTCATTCCAGGTCTTAATTAATTTATTCCGCTCCGCCCAATAAATTTCCCGTGTGTTCCCACAGTAATTATATTAATATTTGTTTATTATTATAAATTAAAAAAGCTAATATTGTTTAGACTCGTCTTTATCAGTTGTTTATCTCTCTCTTATCTCTTAGGCTGGCAAGACTGGAGAAACTATGAAATTCGTAGGTTTTAATCTCAAATTGGAAAGTTTAGTGTTGAGCATGTAGAAGTTGTTTTGTTTGTATACATATATAAAAGAGAAAGGAGTATAAAATGAGAGTCTGTATTAAATGCTGGGAGTGTATAGGTTTGATAAATGCTGGAGTTAGGAGGGAGGGATGTATGCCTTATCACCTGTGATATTCGCCCTCGGAATCAGTCCCTGGTTTTAGTATGTCTCATAAATCTGATAATTTGGAAATAGTTCACGAAGGATGGCTCACCAAATCTCCGCCGACCAAAAGGATTTGGAGAGCGGTAAGTTATTTATTTATTTATTCTTTTATTATGACTCGTATTTGTTTTATTTACACACGACTTTCTCGTATTCAGCCCTTAAAATTGTACAGCTATTGGGTTTCGGGCTGGAGTTTTCTACTCCTATACTCGTTCTTTACTGTTTTACTGCTTGCTTTTATTGATTTTGCTTGAGGTGAATCGCTTCAAAACGAGATTAATGTTTTGTTACATGTTCAAATTTACAGTTAAGTGTCTTTTGTTGTCTCTAGACTAAATGGACCTGTTTCCTTATAAGCATTATTTTTAATCCTATTTTAAACCTCATTGTAATTCTTACTTCATGAATGTTCATTGTTTAACTATTCAGAACATAATTTATTGTAGATTTTGTTGTATAAATCTCATAAATATAAGCTTTGGTTAGTGTAGTTATAGCCTTCAATTTTGTGATATTCACTACTTTCTGCCTTTTTTTAATCTGCACAGTTATAGATACCTCTCTTAAAATCTAGTCATTCATATCTATCCTCAATATACATTCTGTTTCAACTATTAACATTTTTAAATCTCATCTTATTGGCTTGGTATAAAAAAAACTTAACTGGCAATAAAATTATGTTTAGCCTTGTTGTGATTTCATTGTCTCTAATATTTGAATCACATTTTATAATTTGCTGTCACAATATTCATTTATGAGAGAGTTTTAAAGGGCTGTAACTAGTCTTATTTGTAAAGATAAAACTAAGGTTATAACAGTGCTCTATTGTTTACAATCAACCTTTCTCTGGAATATATCCTTTGTGTTTCTACAAATAATTCATTTTGATTTACTGAATAACTTTATATTAATGCCTTCCTTTCATTTAGGTTTACTGTAAAAATATCTTTGTAATTTGTTTCAATTTTCTATTTATATTATTCTTAAAATCACTATTTACTTATTAAAAAGGTTTCATCACGTTCTAATATGTTTGTTACAGTAATTTTCTTTCCATACATTCCTCATAATAATCACAAATAGCCATATTTGCTTTTTTTTCTCTTTATATTCTTATTTTGTTATGTCGAATTCGAATATATCAGTATGTGTGCTATGTGTGTTTGATTCCTCTTGTCGAATAGATTAAAATATTTCCCATTTAAAGATAAGACATATGAGCCCATTGAGCGTGTGATTAAATGAATATATTGATCACTTAGCACTGTTTTGAATCGGTTTTAATTTGTGTACGTATTATTCAGCTTTTATTACAAACTATTTGTAATGATGGCTTTGATTAGAACAGTTTCCCTTAATCAGTATCTCAGATGATTTTTGACAGGTAAATGTTGTTTTTTTTTCTCCTCATAGGAACCCTATGAGGAGTTATTTATTTGAATATATGTTCCATTGCCACATGGCATATTACATGTATGATTATGTTTAAATACATTTTTATTTTATAATAAATACACGTTAATCAACTATCTACTCAAATATAATTTAAAATATTAAAATAAGTAAGATAATTACAAATAAAATTAATAAATTAAATGAATAAATAAATAAAATAAGAACAAAAAAAATCACAAATCAATTAAAGTTAAACTCAACCAATGTTTAATTTGCGAGTCTTTGTAAGGCAAATATATTGAAATATAATTCCCATTCCTCACAATCAACTTTACATTCTAATATATTTTTGCTATATCCATATCTATACTTTTGATAAACTTTATAAGTTTTTTATTATACTTGTTAAATATAATTTGAGGTGGTTCTGGCCGATTACCTCCTTTTAAAATTATGAACATTATTAAATTTGATCTATTTTGATTAAATGTTGAACAGTCGTAAAGTATATGTAAAAACGTTTGTGTTGTCTGTAAGTCACAGGTACATTTGTCATTGTCTTGAATTTACAGATTCAATTACAGGTAAATGATTAGAAAGGAAAGCATTAATTGAGGGCTTTAGTTTAGTTTATATTCACCGTTCATCCTCGTTTTAATGTTCATAAAAGAAAATGAGAATAGCTGTGAGATGTTTTTCTTAGTGATGTTATTAATGAATCATGTATAATTAGATCAATCTTTAATTTGGCATTTTTAATTTATAGTAACTCTGACTAAGGGTTTATTGTTATATATATTATTGCATTATGTTCACACTGTATATTATTTCCTTGGCTCATTTATTTAATTTAAGTTTAATATTCGTAAAGTTAAGCTAGGGCTAAGGTATAGATGGATATTTAATAGTCTGTCTCTATTTGTTTTGATAGAGTTTCGTTTTATACTTAAGTCTTGTCTATATTTTGATAGCAATTAAACTTTGAAATACCGATTGGCCTTGGACCCACAACTGCTTGTTTTCAATGTAGCTTCTTTATTATAGACTATAAAGGACAACAAAATATTACTCAATAAAACATCTTATTATTAATAAATAAAGAATGCAGAATTTTAAAAAGCATTTTTTTAAGGCAAAAAAAATCTTTATTGTTTTAAAGCAAACATTTCCACCTCCTCGGCATTTACTAAGTTTGAAATTACTCCCTTAAGTCAATATAAAACTAAGAACTTAGGAGGAGAATAAAAACTTATGATCTTTAAGCCTTAACCAATTGGTAATTTGTCTAAAACCTGGTTTTGGATTGGTTACTGTTGCTGCTAATCATTAGTTTTTATTCTTCTCCTGGGTTTTAAGTTATACATTGATGTAGGAGAATAATCATAAACTTAGTACATGCCGAGGAGAGCAAACTTTTTTTTATAAAGATTGTTGGTAAGTTCTAATCCAGTTTGAGTTCATTCTAAATTTTATTTTTATTAATTCAAACACAAAAGAAAAATATTAGCTAGTTAACACTTAACTAACCAGTTGTATAGTTTTTTTTTTTTTTTTAAGTATTTTGTTTATGAATTGATATGTATGAAGAATCTGATTTTTATTCCAATAAACTGAATGACAATATATATATATATATATATATATATATATATATATATATATATATATATATATATATATATATATATTGTGTATTTGTTCCTTAGCAATTAAATAAATTAGGCAGCCAATACATAAGTGTTTGATAAATTTAGCTTTAAAAAAAAATGTTTTAAGCCTTTTTAATTAAAAAAACAAAATCGATAGAACTTTATTCATATTACTCTTCTATGATAAATTAGTTTTAAAACATATTATTCATCCCTGGCACATTTCTTACTGCAAAAAAGTACAGTTCTAAATAAAAATAGTTAGAAATTGGGCAACATTTTGAAAATTATATTATTTTTAAGCTTGAGTATTTGACAAATTTTCCCAAAAAAACTTGACCCCTACGGATGTTCTTTAATCCACAAAAATTTGGTTTTATCAATGAAATGGTTTCGCAAAAAAATATATTTGTCAGAAATACATACTTAGGTAAGGTGGGGTAAGTGTACAGATAAATGCTATAAGTTCAACTTCAATTGGGCATACAACCTTTTTTTATGCAGCTATTTAATTCTTTTTTCAGAATTGTGGTAATGAAACTACCCTTTCAACACTTCAATTCAATAGCTGATTTTGCTAAGTATTTAATTTAAATATATAAAAGTTCTTTAAAAATATCTAAATGTGGTTTCAACCCGCTAAGTATTGTACAACCAAGCCTCTGAAAATGCTCATTTTGGTTGGCTGCAATATTGAGGCAAGTGTAATATTCTAAGGTTTATTTTTATGGCTGAAGTTTCAAAGTTGGATCACAACTTTTTGAGTTATGACTTACGTTTCTACCTTGATAAGTCACAACCCTTGTGTACCTCAAGAAGATAAGTATCTTCAAAATAGATTAATTGCATTTACAAATTTATTTTACAGATGAATCATTGAGAACAGTCTTGATTTATCTGAATGAAAGGTAAAGGTGTACATTTTTACATAATGGGACTTACTATAAAGAGAGAAATTACCAGAGGTAGCAAATCTTGATATATTCAAAACTTCAATGTTAACCAACTAGCCGAGTACTTTAAGTATATAACAGTACCGACCATACATATAACAAGTTCATGTAAATATCATGAAATGCCCATTACTGTACATTATAATTAAAGGATTCCTATACTTTAAGAATTGAAAGTCACCTACTCCTACTCTGGCGTCACAAAGAATATTTATATCACTATTTTCTACATAGTAAATTTTGTCTCTAGAGGGAGTCTTGATTGTGGTTTGGCGATTATAACTAAAAGCTTCTCCAAATACGAGCACCTTCGCCACATAATATCTTATTTGGGGTTTGACAGCATACTTGACTACTTCCCAGTCATCTACAATTAATCTTTCTACAGCTTGGTTCATCTTCTTTTTCCACAGTTTCCTCTTCTTCCTCTTGTGCCTTTCCTTCAGAAGATAATTGCTGCAGTTCTCTGTTGTTGTACTCATTCCATTTGATTCCAATAATCTTTCTATAATTTATCTCTTTTTAGAATTTCTTCTGTGAGAACCAGCAATCTCCTTACTGTCTCAACTTTTGCTAATTTTGAACATTTCTGTATGGTTTCAATTGCTTCTTTTTCCTTTTGTTGGCCTATAAGGTTTTTATACATTTCAGCTGATTAAGATCATTACCTCTGATCCTTTTGGGTTTCTCTCCTCTTCTTTTCTTTATTAGGCATCTCATGGCTGTAAATTGTTCTAAAAGTACATCCTGAAATGTTTTTCTTTGTTCTGGGCTGAAAACCCCAAATAACTCCATCAGCTCACAGCTCCAAATACCATGATAGTATAATAAACATGATATTAGCTCATGTTTGTGCCGTATATTATTTTACTGGCTCATATAAGCTTTCATTATTGATCAGTCCTGGGTAGTCTCTATCATTTATTATTTGTATGTGTATTTTATTCTTCCAACACCCCATAAGTAGATTTCCGTATTTTTTGGAATTGTTTTCCTTTTTTGTGCAACACAAGAGGAGGAGGTTTTTGTGTATTAGCCCTGGTTTGCTCGTGAGTATAAAACTGTATAATTGTTCTTGGGTGATTCTTTTGTTAAAAAAAAAAAAAAAATCATGGCTCTTGCAAGCTGAATCAGCCCATAAAAAAAAATATCTTCAGTTCTAATACTACTCTACTCTGTAACTAAGAGGAAAATGCTAAAGAATGTAATTTCTCCAAATTAACTAATTGAAGATTTCTTTATTTTTTCAGAGATGGCGGAAAAGATGGTTTGTGTTAAGACATTCAGGAGAGCTGCCAGGGCAGTATTATCTCTATTATTATACCGACAGGAATTGTCGAACCCTTAAAGGACAGATAGATTTAGATCAATGTGATCAGGTGAATATAAAATTATTATAATAGGTTGTAATTATAAATAATAAATAGTATTGAGTTGGTCACCACTTTATATATAGTTGGAACAAAGTTCTATTCACAATGACATTTGTTTTAAGAGTTTCATTAGCCAATGTATAATTTTATAATAGTGTCATTCCATGTCTGAGCAATCTCCAATTATGATTAAATATTGTATGATGTATACATATGGCAGGGTAAGTAATTCTCAAACATGAAAAAACACTTATTTGCAAATGGCTGTAACTTTTTTTTTTTAAATTGTAGTAGAATGAAAATTCAAACTCTGTTGAAAAGCTTAGAGATCAAGCCTGTTAGTAATGCCATTCCATGAATTTCTTAAAACAGAGTCAAGGTCAGTCTCTAATTTTTGACCTGGAATATGTCAAAACACACCCTCTCAGAAAATTATGAAAATAATATATTTTATTGTCACAACTTTATTCTACCTATGTGTCAAATATTAGGCTGGCACTACACTCGCAAGGTAGTGGAGGATTTACATGAGTGTACTCTCCTCTCCATGTGCTTTTGCTCACTCATAATAATATTGCTCGTTACAAAAAATCCAACAGCATTTGAGAGAACAGGTAAAAAACCTTCCAAAAATGCTACTGCTAAATAATGAAACTTTAGATTTTCAACTGTTTAAAAAATGAAAATAGGCAAAAAATGTTGTCCCCCTACAGCCTGCTGATTTAGTTCCAGTAACTGCATCTAAAAAAACAAATACAATGGGGTTAGAAAGGATATTGATTTAGCTTTAAAATGAGTCTAACTTTTTTTTTTTTAATCAGAGTTACAGTATTTTTCTTTATAAGAAACACTTCAAATGCAAATATTGTAATTAAGAGTTAAGAAAGAGAGAGAGAGTGGCTCAAAGAATAGAAGTATTTTCATGTATATCATTTTGCCCTATTGAAGGTTAAGAAAAGAAGAGGGAGCTCTCATAAGTTTTCTGAGACATCATATTTTCGAGCTACTCAAGGTCAAAAGTTATAGAGAATGGTCATTTGACGCTGTCCTTTGTCATAAAAAGTCTATGCACAGTATCACTAAAAAGCTGTATTATTTAGTTTATCGACAGTGTTTTAGTTTTATTCTAATACAGTTAGATAAAAAGTTATAATAATTTGCAAGTATGTGTTTTTCATTTAGTTGTGAATACTTTTTGTTTCTTTACTTATCTGTATCTTAAACAATGTCCTAGATAAAAATCTCATAGACTTACTCAAAAAACTCAATGATGATGAGTCAAAAAGACTCATAGAATTACTTCCCATGTCATGTGTATGTGCTCTTTATACCAAATTTCGTCCAAATTGGAACTGGTGGTATACATTTTTTTTAAAATTAATCTGACATGGAATGACTCAAAAATTTGTGGGCACCGTGGTTAAATAAAACTTTTCAGCCTTCAAATGTCTTCCAATCATATTTTGTAGCCAGTATGCTATCTCTTCAGGGGCTCAAATTCTCACACTAGAAAAGTGCTCCTTGATCTTATAGCTATTGTAGAGAGGTTCTTCCCATCGGCTGGACTATGTGACTGCTCAATGGTCTCTTCCATATTTTAAGATCGATGAGCACTTCTCAAGTGGGAGATTTAGCCCCTAAAAACGTGGCGTACTGGCCACAAGACAAGGAAAGATAAAATAAAGAGATTGAATGTTTAGGAGTGTTTCACTTACCCTGCCAATAAACTAAGAAGATATTATCAAATAGTAAGGTGAATATAAGTTGTAAAAGTACAATATTTAAACAATTATTCACACACTTGGAATAAATTAATTTATAAATGATGGTTTAATTGTCACATACTTATCAATGTTAAATGGCATGTCTACAGCACATCTTAGAGAAAGAAGGTTCTTTTCTTAACCTTTAACAGGGCAAAATTATATGAGAAAACACTTCTATTCTTTGAGCCGGCGGCTCAGGTTAGCCATACGAGTTAAAGCGTTGACTTTAATCTCACATTATAAACCTAGAGTGGTGAGTTTGATTCCCGCCTGGGCAAAGGAATTTATTTAGTGATGGAATTCACTAAATAAAATCCTTAGTCCCACCCTGGCTAGAAAAGGATGGTAACGTTGTAGATAACCCGTCCCAACTAGCCTTAGTTGCAAAAAGAGAATATTAATAATTTTATTCTTTGAGCCACTTCTTTAGAGTGAATATCTATATCTTTCATTTATTAAGGAATTGAATTGTTTCAGGTTGATGCTGGGCTGGAGTTTGAAAGTAGTAAGCATAAATACCAGCATATGTTTGATGTACGTACCCCTAAACGAACATATTATTTAGCAGCTGAAACAGAGGCTGATATGAACAAGTGGGTGGACTGTGTTTGTCATGTTTGTGGCCTAAAAGCATTTGCTCAAGATGAACCAACTAGTACGTATAAATAACATTTTAAGTCATTTTTCTCATTTTAGCAAATTTCCCTGTCAATCAGCTATTGAGGTTATACTCATAACACATTTTTTGTAAAAATAAATATTCAAATCTCTATCAAGGAGCAAGTTTTGTTTCATGGCCATACTTGATATTTAAATGTTTCATGTAAAACTAAATATCAAGTTCATTAATGGCTGAAATCTGACTAGTTGGAGTGTAGGGTGAGATGAGGGGTTAAATAAAGAAATTGAAATGTCTCTATTATTATGAGTCAGATCATAAAATATATAGAATCAATCTTGTTACAAATTTAATTTTCAACAATTATAGTTCTATACATGTTTTTCTCTAACTATATGAATGGAGTTATATTTGTTTTTCAGTTTTTAATGTTACATAAACCCTCACTGTTATTCATCTCACGTTTAGCAATAAGCCAATATATCATATCCTCTATTATTCCAAGCTTAAATACAACTTATTGTTTTCATTGGATTTTTACTATGACATACATGAGCGAAATTACAATGTGACATCATTAATGAATATTTTTGCTCTTGAGACCTGATTTTTTATTTATCAATACCATACTCAGTAATTAACCATTCCAAATAAAACTAAAGATTAAGTTCATTAATGACCAAAATTGGAAACAATTTTCATTCTAACCCACCAACAACTGGTAACACCGTTAGAAATACTGCCTTCTTATTTTTACAAGTAAATTTGTACATAATAAAATGTAATTAAATTGGCATTACAAAAATATAGCTAACTTTATTTTCACTGTTTGCGATAATCTAAATCTTATTTCTTTTACAAACAGTACCATCCCTCTTTTGACAGCATCTACTGCTCATCTTGGTTTTGCAGAATTGTATAGCATCATAGATACAATGGCTTTTCTTATAATTGGGGGCCTAAAACATTTTTGGTTTACATTTTTTTTTTTAATTTATGATGACAAATCACATCAAGGTGTGGGGCACTGTTTATGAGGACGCTATTTTTAAAAATAGAACAGAAGATCCCCTAGTGCAAAATATTTTCTAATTAAATATAACCAGTATGGAAACCCTTACTATGACCTTTTGTTATTGTTGATTTATATCCTATAGTTTTATCCCCAAAATATAATCCTTTACAATAAACCAGAGATTCCCAAACTATTTTGGGCAAAAGATTCCTTTTCCAAAATGAACTGATACTTAGACCCACATAGCCAAATTACTTTAAAAATCTTATCTCTAGTTGTTTTCCTATTGGTACAAAACAGTTCCCAATTTAAAAACTTTTTGGTTTGTTAAGTGAGTAAACTTGACATAATTTTCTCATCAAAATTTTACAAAATAATTAGATATACAATTTAGTAAATATCAAGGCTAATTGTAATTAATAATTGTTAATACAAATTATGTAAAATACTTGGTAGTTAATTTTTCTTTAAAAACATTAAAATCGCAAATTAACCCTCCTCCCCTACCCTTGTATTCTATGACACATATACTACCCCTGGGTCGTGTACGACCCATGGACCTGAAATTCATCTTGTCATATAAAAATAAATCATTTAGGATTTAAAATGAAAAGTACAAAACTTATGAAGTATAGAAACATCATTTTTAATCTTGAAAAGGCAAACAAAGGTAAAAAATAAATAACAAATTGTAAAAACAAAATTAATGAACAGGTAAATAATACATAACAAGAAATATTACATTACACTATGTTACAAGGCAATTTAATCCTTCATATTTTAAATATTATATTGGTGATTTTGAAATATTCAATCCCGCTTCGGTCAAACAAGATGGACAAATACTCATTTTGTGTTCACCACAAATAGATTTTTGGCAAAGCTGACAGCTGGAATTGCTTATTCGATCCTTGTTCCAGGGACAGAAACTCCACCTAGCTCGTTTTGAAGTTTCTGAAGATTTTGTAGGCCCTGGTTCTACCATTTCCTTTTTTAAAAAATTGGTTATTGCCAATTTTAGACCTCCTGGAATGGGCTTGGACATCCGTTGTTCTAGGTGTGGAGTGACGAGAGCGATGGCTAGCGTTTTCAGAAATTGCGACCGATATTTGTTAGTATTTGGTAACTGGTTCAATAAGGCTCAGAACATATTGAGATGGTAGTAATAAATCTCTTTAGCTTCCCCTATTGGGCCTGGCAAATGAGTAATTATGTTTTTTTGGGAGTTCTGGAGTACTTAGTGCTTATAGGTTTGTTAGCCCAAATAGTTTCCTGATCCTTCCCGAGTACAAAATTTACTTCATCATTTTCTTCTCCAGAGGAAAAAGGTAAAACATCATCTCCCTGGTCGGGAGTATATTCTTCATCATCATCATTGGCGATAATTTCGTCGCCAGGTTCACTAGACTCGCCGCTTGGGTCTAAACCGTCTTCTTCCTCCATCTGCCGGGACAATTCCTCTCGAATTTCATCATCAGTTATTAAAAGGCGTCGTTCGGCCATCTTTACTGCAGAAGAAAACAAAATAATTAGACCAGACAGAAGAAAACAGTTTAGAATATTCATGACACATAAGCTACCCCTGGGTCGTATGCGACCCACACTTGCAGTTTGTTTGTTTTGTCAAAATGTTTGTAACCAGACTGCCTTTATCGACTAGGTACGATGATGGAAAAGCAATAAGGTACTTTTAAGGTATAGACAATTTTTATTAGATACCAATCAGCATAAAAAACGAAATCAAAGATAACTGAATAATAATTATAGGTAACGACTTTTCTAAAGTAATTTTAAAAAATACATAGAAAAGTATAAAACTATTTTTGGTACTTACTCTGTTAGTATGTATGATGTATGTGCTATGTAAAATGTATGATTATGCTATTAACACGCGTAGGTAGCTAAGCTTGCTATTTTGTAATTATTTTTTTTCAGTCACTTTATTTAAATATGTAATCACTTTGCAATATCTTGAAATAAATTAGTAGATTAGTAGTAGCATATTATCACTCAAACTCCAACGAATTTCAAAACTTAAAGGAACTTTCAACCTAAGTGCAAGCATTTTATGTATTAAAATACCAGGAACATGTTTAAACTTGAAATTGATCATGATTTTGTTTGTGTTAAATCGTGTATATGCGTCAAATACAGAGCAAGTGAAAACGTGCCTGAAAAACTTGTATACTCAAACTCATTATCTTTCATGAACTTGTTCATGCTTCTTGAGTTGTTGAGTTTTTTTAAAAATACAACAATGGCACTTCCTACAAAAATATTAGTCATTCTTATAACAAGTTGGTATACGCAACACAACTTTTACAGTATCATTAAAGTTTCAAATAAGAACTTGTGCTTTTTTATTAAGGGCCCATTTTTAGACCACTCAAAATCAGTTTTTGTTTATTTCAATCCCTGGAAAACCGATTTTGACCACTTTGGGAATCCCAGTAATAAACTTATTGAAATTCTTCTACCCTTAACAGTAATGGTTTGACAAAATAATTGAATTATATTAAAATATAATAAAATTAAAAATAATTTTAACCAAACACCGGACTTGTGACATTTTTGTTTGTAAATGGTGCCCAGAGTTGTCTTCTGAAACTTTAGTAGTCTTATGCTTAACCTATTTTGTTTTTTGACAGATAATTTATATTTATTTGTGCATGGATTACTTGTTTTGTAACTAATTCACATAAAGAGCATAATAATTTACTATTTTTCAAAAAAGTTGTTTTATTTTTCTTATGTTTAACTTTTTTCTTCTTTTTTTTCAGCTTTCCCATATAACCCTGAAGAGAATAACACATTGGCAGAAGTTCCTTCTCAGTCCGTCGATTCACCACCAGTATCACCTTCTAGTACAGCGTCTGGGCCTTACATTCCCATTAGTGAATGTATCACTGGAAAACCTATTAATTCTTCCGGTATACTCTCTGATGACTTCTATGATTCTCCAAGGCGACTTAAACCTCCAAGTGATTTGGAATTAAGAGCTTCTGAATCAGCAACACCCCCTTTACAAAGCCCTGGCACTGATGTCGAAAGTGTATTTACTGATGAAGAGTGGTCAAACAACAGGCCTTCAGTTAACTGGGAGACATTCCCTCATCCCTCAGATAGCTCGTTAGAAGACTCCACTAAGCCATGCTTCAACACTGGTATAAGGAAATATAAGAAACCAATAGCTCCACCCCGGCCGCCAAAACCTCAGCATCTATTAGTGCAAGATACTTCAAATAGTCATACTTATTTAAACATTGAAGATGCAAGCCCAAAAGAAATTCAAAGGACTGAGCATGTTGTCAATGATATGTATGATTTCCCAAGATCACATCATTTAAATGGGGAGATTGATTTGGATCCTGTACCCGCCCCACGAAGGCATTGTTATACTAATGCTGCACCTTCTGATTGTTTTTTCCGTTATGATTTTGCTGTTTCTCTTTCTGGCGATGACCCAAACTCTCCTCATTCTGATGCATCTAGTGCACATTATTCGAACGTTTCCAGCCCTATCTATTCTGGCAACCCTCCGATCGTAAATAGAGACCTTAAACCTGGCAGAAAGCCATCAGATTCGGTCTCTAATGAGCCATCACCTCATCAGCCTAATGTTGACTTAAATCAACTTAGAAATTTAAAACCAGCACAATCATCTAGAATAAAAGATGAAAGTAAGTATGTTTAAGTTATAATTCATTTTTATTTGAGTGCAGGGTTCTCATATTAAGACTTTCCAATGATTATATTAATCCTTTCTACACAAATTTCAAAAATGTATTATTATTTAGCTTAATTTAGTGGTTTCTACTTTCCATTGCCTCTATTCCTTACGGATCTGCTGAATAAATAGGAGCCCACCTGTCCTTAGACTTCAAAAAATTTAAAACCAGTTTCTAAGTTACATGCTTCAGGTACAAGAACAAAATAGTTAAATCATGATGCGATAACATGATCTTGAATCCATATTCATTCTGATGATTTTGAAAGTTAAATTACTTAAACATACCTGTGGGCTATGAGCTCATTAATAAAGCTTTACAGGTCTCACATCTCCTCCAATGCCTCTTCAGTAGCTTATGTCTAAATATAGAAATAATTAGTTTTATATTAGTTTATAGTGCGACCAAACTATGACTGTTCGACCACCCTGGTAGAAGGCATTCGATGTCATTTAAAACATCCTCAAGAGGAACTGGAAGAAGTGTGAAAAATGTAGAGCTTTATTACGATAAACAGATTGATCATGAATGTGTTTAAATATAGTATATCCTTAGAAAATATAGCCATCTGTGGTATTTGGACACCAAACTCCATATGTCATTTTTAAAAATTCCCCTCTCGGCCTCTTTCCTTCTTCTTCTCCTCAAAGCATCATTATAATTTGCAAATTTACTCCAAGCAGGCCAATAATAATTAAACTAAACAATAATTTGAATATTTAGCTGTCAAAAATCCCATAAAAAGATCTTCTGTGGGGCCTAAAGGTGACCTAACCTAACCTAAAAAGTCTTTTTTATTGAATTTATAACATTTTATTAGACAAATTAAGAACTGCTAATGCTTATATATATATATATATATATATATATATATATATATATATATATAAAATTATTTTTAGCCTGAAATATATTAGATATTGGGAAAATATAGGCAAAACATATATGTGTACTGTAAAAAATATACTGATTGTGTGAGACCAGAAGATCATTTATTCTTCTTATCATATAGGTATTCATGATTTAGCTCATGGATAAAAAATAAAGATATGTGAAATGCATTTCTGTTTGGTATATAAATGTTAAGTCGTATGAGTGTACATACACTCAACCGCAAAAAAAAACCGTACACTTCAAATTTGTCGTATTAAAAGCTAATTTTAAGCAATGTGTTTCTTTATGTGGGTATTCTATTTATTACAGAGAATGTAGAGTCTAAGTCCATTGAACTAATCCCTTCAGGATTAGTAAACAATTAGATAAAACTCAGATTAGATTTATTTGTCGTGAAGTTGATCTATTCTAAACTGTAAGTAGTTTTTCGCACATTTAAACATCTTTAATTATTAACCAAGCATTTTCTTTAATTAATGTTTTATTTTTATTTCGGTCCAGAATAATGGGTCTTTGAAACTTAGATGGAAGGCCGGAGCTTACGTTACATTGCCGAAACGCTTGGGGTAGCAAAGTCTACCATTCACTGTAATAAAAATGAAGAATCATTTTTTTTTTTAAATGTGTTAATTTATCTTTTTTTTTTATTTTGTATTTTTTTGTAAATAATCAATAGAAATTATTCAATTTTGGCAGATTTTGTTTAAATAACCTATAGATTAACCAATTATTTTAATTAAAAAGAAATATACATATATATTAAGTATTTAACAAAATTATAAGACTAAATCTAAGTGTCTGTTTTTTTTGCGGTTGAGTATATATCGTATGTTTCTAAATTTCTAATATTGTACAGTGCATATTCTAGGTTTGCTCATATGTGGTTACTTAAATTTATAGTTTTATTATACTATTTTATTTTTGTTTCATAGGTGTGCCTATTAAACTTGGCCCTCCACCGGTTGGGAGATCTGAGTTTAATCACTTCCATGAACGTCATTCACCAAGCTCAAGAACATATTCTGAAAATTCAGACATTGAAGGAAGATGTAGTGAACTTGATGAGGTAATATTAACCTAAAAGTTATATATATATAAATATACATGCCCTTGAAGGTCAAAACTTCACAAATTTGCAAAAGATGTTTCATTTTGAGCTGTTATTTCAGCTATTTTTTAAAGAAATATCACAAAAAAAAATGTTTATTCAAAAGGGTGATATATGTCCTCTGTGAAGGCTCAAACAAAAGAGGAAAATAAAAACTTTGTTTTACATCTCCCTCAAAATCTGCATTATATTAATTTTTCATTATATCATTAATCACCCGGCATACACATGTGGGAATCCATTTTTTTTGTCTAGTGGAAGTCTGGATCAGTGTTGAGTTTCTGGTGAAAAATTTATCTTTTCTAGCTTTTCTCCAATCAGCCTTGTGATCATCTCATCTGTTTGAGCTGGTTTAGTGCCATTACTAGGTCCCTTGAAGAGTTTTCTGCTTCATTAAACCTGTACACATTACCTTTAACTTTGAAAAACATTTTCCACAACTTGTATTTCATCTATGCCTTTTACATTTAATAATACATGGGTAAGATTATTCCTTTATAGGTCCTATTGTTGTTAGATATTTATGGAATACTATAAAAAAAGCTAGATTATCTCAACTCCATTCCTTCTTTATAATGTAATCTTATGAGTAATTTTTCAAATTGTTTTGGAATGATTTCAAGAGTAATGGTAGCTTTCATTCCTTGGATGAGCTTGATTGGTATTTGAAGAATTTTGTCAAATCTATTAGAGCCATTCTGTAATAGAGTAACTCATTTTTGCCATTTAGTAGGTATGATCAATTTTGACATTTAGAAGAAATTGTTTGAAACCTCATTTGGAGCACAACCACAATAGCTGATTTTCTTTATAGGAATTCTACTGAAACAAGACATTTCTTCTCTTTTTAAGATTACTTAATCAGGGCTCTTTATAAAATATTTTAGCACTTAACACCTCAGATCTAATACTTAACAAGTATATTTTTAGTTATGGATTTGTGCCAACAATGGACTTTTGAAAGCACACTAATGAAAATTCCTAACCTTCTTCTGTAGAGGAAAGCTGTGAACTGAGCTTTTTCATTTACCCTTGAGCGTCCTCTATAGTATAGCAGGCAGCTAGTGTGCTCAGGGTTAAGTAAGGTCTCCATTTCCCATTAGTTCATCTATTAAAAACGAAAATTTACTGCTATATCTTGTTCTATTGTGTTTTTGGGTCCAAATTAGTTTTTTCTTTCAAAATTTCTTATGAAGGAATTACTTGGCATCATAATTCTGCCATTCTTGGCATGATTACTGGACATTTGTTGTCTCTTTGATATTCCAGAATTTAATAGTAAACAGGTTTTGAGCAACTCATCTATTTCACCTTATCATACAGCCAGATACTCAGAAAATTTACCATTTAGATTAACTTGTTAGCCGATTTGGGCAGTAATTAATAACACCTTGAATTACATGTGGAAAAATTAACTTGAAATTGAATATTAAGACTCAATTACAATTACTTCCTGTCAGTAAGGAGTTGCAATTACAAATGACTATATTTCAATTACAATCACTCATAATTTTAAGTTGCAGTGGTAGAATAACAAATAAAAATTCAAAAAATACGAATTTTCCATGCATATAAATTAATTTTTCTTATGAATTGTATAATAAATAAAAAAATATATTCTAATATGTGAGTATATAGATATCTACATCATTTTTTTTTAAATATTATTTTAGTGTTTGTATAGTAATTGCCATTTGCAAGTACTTAAAATGTAATTTTTTATTGAATTTCCTTGGTTTTATAAGTAATTGTAAATAGTATTTTCCCCATACTATGCTTGTTAGTTATCTAGATTTTTGAAAAGCACTGTAGGAATGACATTCAGTAAATTACAATAAACCTTTTTGTTTCAGATTTCCTGTCATCAAGACAATTCTCGATTTTCAGCTCTTCATTCAAGAGGAAGCTCAAAGAACATAGAAATTCAGTATTTGGACTTGGACCTTGATTCAAGTGACAGTGGGAATCCATCATCAGCCGAAAACACGAGAACTACTGTGTATAAAGAAGTAGATTTTGTTAAAACAGAGGCTTTCAATAGAACTAGGCAGAAAGTTGAGGAAGAGAGGAAACAATGCTCTGATGCAAATTGACTGAAAACTTCTCTCCATCCTTACTACAATGGATTTTGAATGAGCTTACAATTTGTCCTTAAGAAATTATTTTATATTCAGAGTCAACATAGTAGTATTTTTAAAATAAAATTAGAACTTAACATTTACTTGCCTGTATAGTTTAATTTTGATTTCATATATATATATATATATATATATATATATATATATATATATATATATATATATTTATATATATATGCAAGTGGGACTATAATTGTTTAAGACATTATAGGAATCGTGATAAAATGCCATATTAATGCTGACAATCAGGCTGTAATTATAGAGTAAGTTAATGGTTGCGTTATGTTTTATTTAGTGTTCATGTGATTTTTCCATCAGTTATAATTTTTATAAAACCATTTATTTAATTGGTATATTACTTAAATCTAGTATTAATATTTGTTTTTCTTATTTTTAGGATTTATATCCAACAATTATTATTATCATTGCTGAAACTGGTTATTTTAGCTCACTATAATTCTCTTCTTAAAAAATATTATACTAAGTCAGAGGCTTTTGAATACTCTAATTCATCATATTATAATTTTATTTAAAGTGTTGTTTTTATATAATTAGTTTAATTCTTTTTTATTTTTGTTTTTATTTTTTTATTTTTTCAATATTTTTAACTAGAATAAATTTCTGGTTTCTAGAAATATTTATATTTTCTAAAATTGTTTATCATATTTTGTTGATAACAAAATAAAATTGAAATTAATTTTTATTTCTTATTACAATTGGTTTTTGTTTATTTATTTTAAATTGCTAATTCCTATATATATATAGTTGAAGGGTGTAATAACCTAGAAGTTAATCGCCCATAAACCTGAAACCTAACCTATCCTATGAAGATGGTATAATTCGGTTTAATATTCATTTGTTCTAGTATCCATAGCAGTAGATCCACTGTATTCATCATAGTAGCTATTTTCAACATTTAAAAAAAATCTCCAGCCCATGGATCTTTTTGCTAAGATTTTAATACTGAAATTTGGAAGCCTTAATAGTTTCTGAAAAAAATAAAATTATGTGTACAAGCATAGAAGCTGGATCTTATATATTCTAAACCTATTGTTGCTAACTGACTAC
The DNA here is from genome assembly GCA_019009955.1 of Riptortus pedestris. NCBI lineage: Eukaryota > Metazoa > Arthropoda > Insecta > Hemiptera > Alydidae > Riptortus > Riptortus pedestris. Next base: position 13,474,306 of record CM032233.1, read on the forward strand.
TACACACTACGGCCCTTGCAAGGCCTGGGCCTCTGTTAGTCTTTAACCATCGTCTGTGGTCTGCAACGAAGATCTTCCTGCCTATTGAAGTTCTTCCTCAGGTTATCCAGCCACCTCTGGTGCTACCTCCTCACTCCACCTTGTATGCCATAAAATTTTTTTCGGGGTAACCTGTTGGACTCCATTCTTTCAGTATATTCGTAATAACACAGATCCTTATGTTTTTATCTGCAACTACACGTGCTCTCTCAATTATCCTTCCCTGTTGCTACAGCTAGAAAATTTAAACTCTAAATTTCTGAGGACCATCAATTTTCCCAGTACATCTTGAGGTTCTCATAGACTTGGTCTTCTCTATACTTATTAGTAAGCAGTGGTTGTGATACACATTCATAAGCAATATCCATTTATAATGTTGAGTTATCAATGTTGCAAGATCCAGCACGCAAGGGCAAGAAAGATGAAGTCACAAAACATAAAAACTTTATTTATATCACTATTACACCTTCAGTGACATCTTCAGGCCATTTATATATATATATATATATATATATAAAGACTAGTATTGCTGACCTAGCCCTAACCATCCACTCCATCCTACACTGTATCCAGTCATTACAGAAAGTAAAAGTTGTTGCAAAATTATACTTACATATTTTTATTGGAAAGTTGACTTTCACAGCAGATACTCGTATATAACATTCTCAGTCCTGTCCATCTGTTCTTGTAGATTTTCCAGAAAACTATATTAGTGAAATTTTGCAACTACTTTTATTTGCATGTTATATAAATGGGCGCACTACCTCAACTGAGAATAGTTCTTTGGGAAACACATCTCTTCAAGGCAATGGATGTACAAGACTGAGGATGATACATGGCTCATGATGAATGTTGACTATCCAAAAAATGTATTAGTAGAATTTTGTAACAGCTTTTATTCCCCGTTTTCTAAACTTAGAAAGAGACCCTAGATCTTCAGTTGCTTATGCCAACTCTTCCAGAGCACCAAACAATACCGTAACATTTTGAGCAGTGAACAAATGAGTAGGATATTGTCTATGAGACTATAAGTCAATGACAATCTACATTCGTTTTTATGAAAAGATCTGTATGATTTATATTAGGTTAATGGCTGTGTTAAAAATAATAAAAATGTAATGTAGTAAAAATTGATGTCATCCTGTGTAGGTTAATTTTGAGTATTAAGTTTGGCACTGTCCATTGCCACTTTTTGTAATATGTCAAGGTACGTTGTTGATCTCTGTATTAATAGGAAAATGAAGCCTTGGGTGATAATTGTTAAATGCATCAAATATATTCCTTTGATAATTGGAATTTACAACTAAAAGAAGGTAGCCTATGAATTTATATATAAACAAAATGTTATTATAAAAAAGTGTAGTGGTAAGTAGATCTTGGGCAAGGCAATTGAACAATGCTTGCCCTTCAATTTCTATATAAAATGTATTGTTAAATTGAAAATATCACAGATGAAACAAAAGAATAGGTCATTTATTGATGAATGCACTGAAAGAAAATTAGTTAGGGGATCTAGAATTGCTCACTTATATTTTATTATTTTGATAGTTTCCGATAATGAATTGTTTTGAAAAAGGGAGTGGCATTTGATGAAACTAATATATGGTTGGGGAACTTTGAAATCACTTGGGTTGATGAAAAGTGTGTGGGGCTTGTTATACAAGCTTACATGACTGAGGGCATGGACATAAGGAAGAAAGAACCAGATCATCCAAAGCGAGACCATTAATGTTAGAAGTTATCGGTCAGAGTGGATTACCATATTTAGGATGCAAATTTCTAAGAGATTTTTTATTGTGTCTTGAATTTATATTTGGTGTTTTAGAGATAGATACCTTTATTTAACTTTGAGTATATGTTGGATGCTATAAATAGTGTATTCATTTTGGAGTTATATATGATAACCCAACAATCCTTTACTTTTAATTGTCGTGGCAAAAAATCCTCTTCGAGTAGACATAAGGATTTAAAATCAATTCCTTGAGACTGAAAATAAATGTAGTTTAAATAAAATGTCATGAGTCAAATTTCCTAATTTTGTATTTTCAAAATTCCTGGCACATACTTGGCCTGTCATCTCATTGCATTGTTGTTTTACCAAAAGTATATGAACAGATTTTTCATAATAGGATCTTTCTTTTCTCTTGAATCATATGACTTTCTTTAGTTTCCCCATGGCACATGCAAGGTGTTAGTAATTAACAACAACCATATAAATGGAGTGGTATCCATTCAGAAGAGCTAGTATGAATATTTAGTAGATATTAATTTCAAAACCAAATGTTGTTAACCCTTCCCTCCTAGCCACATTTCTCAGGATCCGCCCAAAAGATTTGAGGCATCAGTGGCCAAAACATCGTTTTAATACGTAATTCTGATAATAGGTCATTTGAATAATTCAATTAGTGAGTGATGTTATTGTATGTTTCCCCACCTCATGTTTTCTCTAGCCATTTTTATATTTATTTAAGAATTTATTAAAAGTATTTTATACTGTGTTGTAAAATCAAATAACTATATATTTATAAATTAACAGTATATTTGAGTAGTTATAAAAAAACAATTGCAATCCAAATACAACATAATTACCCACAATTAAAGTCAATGATTACTTGATGCAAGGAGTAGCCTAACCCCTAGAATGTGGCTCATAACTGGGCCAAATAGGGCACAATGCCCAGCTATGTACCAGGGCTATCAAGAACTTAGTAACTAAATCAAACTATGTACAGAACCTTAAAGCTATGGGACTAGCCTACTATATACAGCACTAACCTATCCTAATAAATACTAAATAAAATAAAACATGACACACACGTAAAAACACAATAAAACAGTTACTCTTAAACTAAAGAAACAACAATAATATATTTACAACATCATATTTTATTTACTAAAACCACTACCAAAAAAAAAAAGAAATAAAAACACTACTTACAAAAAAAGAATTAAACCTACTGAAATAATACAATATATAACAGGAAAACAATGCTATTCCTACCATCTCAACAACTGGAACCTCGCTTATCGGCAGACACCTCTTCTGGGGACTCCCATCCTGATGGAGGCTCCAAATGCCCAGCTGCTGCCTGCCCCTGCCACTCAGTCCATATCCTGTGGGTTGTCTGCAGCACTCCAATTGTAAGGGCACTATGGGAGACTTAGAGTTTGGCTAACTCCCGTGCAGACCTTCTCTAGGGTCTAAGGGAGTTCGCACACTTAATTTCTAGGCACTCCAGTCAGCACAGCAGCTGCTCTAAGCCACCGTGGCTGCTTCATCCAGGCTGCCTTTGCCACTCACCAGATGGACAACAATTTTAGTAGTTTTTCCTTGGTGAGAAATAAAGGTAACAGTCTTGCGGCCACTGATATTATTCCACTCCCGTTCACTTTTGTTCATAAGTCCAAGGGGGCGCGAAAACCATTTTTAAATGTTTTTAGAGAGAGGCACTGCTAGACGCACATTGATTCAGACTCTACTAACCAAGCACTGTCTAATAATAGTAATTGAACATTTGTTGTTGTTTTTTATAACCGCTACAGGATTCCCCTCCTAGATGACGAGTCAAGAAACCATACTCTTTTTACTGCTCGTTTGGATCGGGTCCTGTGGTGCTCTTGAGGTGTATGGTCTGTGGCTGGTGCCTTCAGGCAGAGCGGTAAGGTGTTGGATGATGGAGTGTTGTACAGCGGTTTTTCGGAGGGTAGGAAAGCTGGTCTAAGGATATGGTCGCGTCGCGGCCTGGGAGTTGCACTACGAAGAATTTGTCACCTCGCAGAAGAACTCTTTGTGGTCCGGAGTGAGGTAGTGTCAACGGACGCGGGCACAGTCTTCTCTGACAAATACATGCGAGCAGGTCTGTAACTCCTTGTGAACAAAGGTCTTCCTGGTGCTCTCCCTATACTCAGCTGGTCGAAGTTTTCACAGATTTTCCCTCAGTTCCTGGAGGAGAATGTGTGGATCGTCTGTTGACTTGTGATCCTCTAAGAACTCGCCTGGCAGACGGATAGGGCAACCGTACACTGCTTCAGCTATGCTCGATGAGGTATCATCTCGCAAGCTGGCTCTGCGTCCAAGGAGGACGGTAGGTAATACGCGAGTCCATTTGTCACTGTTCAAGTGTGCTGTAATGGCTGCTTTAAGGGTTCGGTGCCACCGTTCGATCCAGCCGTTGGCTTGGGGATGATAAGCTGTCGTCCGACTTTTTTCAATTCCCAGAAGCTAAGTCAGTTGATGGAATAAGTGGGATTCATATTGTCTTCCCTGGTCAGTAGTGATTCTTGAGGGGACACCGAATCGGCAGATCCAGCCGGAGTAGAATGCGACAGACACTGTCTCACCCGTGATGCCACGCAATGGTATTGCTTCAGTCCATCTGGTCTGACGGTCTGTCATCGTGAGACAATAACGGTGTCCGTCGGAAGGTGGCAGTGGACCAATTAGATCGAAGTGGACGTGCTGAAAACGAGTGGCAGCCGGGAATGTCCCCGGTGGTGCAACGGTATGCTGATGAATTTTAGCCTTCTGGCATGCAATGCAGAACCTCGCCCACTCAGCTACATCCGTAATGCAGCTTCGCCAAAATAATCGCTCTGTTACCATCTTTCTTGTCGTCCGAATGCCGGGAGTGTTTAAGTTGTGCACCTTGACGAACGCACTGTGCCTGAAGTCCCTTGGGAGGTATGGTCTTGCCTTGCCTGATGACATGTCGCAGAGAAGGGTCTTGTCGGTGCCTCTCTCAAAGGCCTGAAACTTGGGATTCTTCTGTTTCTGGAGTCGATCAATCTCTTGATCTTCTTTCTGAGCTAAAGAAAGGGAGACAAAGTCGTCTGGTGTCTGGATTTCCTCAATCCTCGATAGGGAATCCACGACTTTGTTACCCTTCCCTGGTTTATAAATTATCTCATTGGAGAATTGGCTAATGTTGGTAAGCCAACGAATGCGGAGAGGAGAAGCAGACTCATGCTTTTGGGTGAATGCATGGACTAATGGGCGATGCCTGTGATGATTGAGAAAACTCGGCCTTCAAGTTGAGGTTGAAAGTGTTTGATAGCTTTGTATATGCAATAGGTTATTGAGAGGTTGTTGTATAGATGCAGCGTAGCGAAGGCAAGGTTGGTAGAAATTCAGCGTTCCATAAAGCGTTGAAGTTCACGAAAGTCCTTTGGAAGGGGAATTCTAGAATAGCTTTGACTTTGTCCTCTAGAGGTGTGATGCCTGATGATGTTAGATGAAATCCATGGAAATCAAGCTCTGGCACGCCGAAGATGCACTTCGATGGGTTCACAGCGAGTCTATTCATGTCGAGACGACGAAGTACTTCTCGGATATGGGCCTTGTGTTGCTCTTCGTTGTCCGAAGCGATCAACACGAGTCATCAAGAAACTTAAAGAGGAAGGGTAGGTCTCGAAACTGATAGCCAATAAAGCTTGAAAGCATTGACCGGCGTTTTTCAGACCAAAACTCATTCTATTATATTCGATGAGGCCAAAAGGAATAATGATGACCGTTTTCTTCCGGTCTTTTTCTGCTATAGGTATATGATAATAGGCCTTTCGCAGATCTATTTTGGGAAAGATTTTCTTGCCATATATCTCCATGGAGAAATCTCGAAGATTTGGTATTCCAGTGCACGGTAATTGCCACATAATCGCAGGGTGCCCTTCTTTTTAATAACGTGAAGTGGATTGGCCAATGAACTTTTGGAAGGTCGGAATATTCCCTCTTAGATGAGGTCCTGTATCTCCTTCTTGGCTTCTTGATAAATTCCTGGAGGCAAAAGACGGCATTGAGCCGAAATAGGGCGTCCTTTGGTCTCGATGTGATGCTCCACTGTTACGTTGGACGTCCACGAATGGGAGTGACCTTGGTGACCGTAGGAAATTCACCTAGGATACGGGCGAATCTATTATCAGCTGGAAAAGTGGAGAAAACTGGTATTTCCTCCGATGATATGGTGCCGGTGATGCTGCGTCCAGAGTACTGGTCAATCAGCCTTCAGTTTCTTAAATCTACCGTAAGCCAAAGCCAGTACAAAAAATCCGCACCTAATATAGCGAGGATAAAAGTTCACCCGAGAGGTTATTCGAGGCTAAGTTGACTTCTCGAGTGATTTCACCATAGGTCGCAATCGGGGAGTCATTGGCTGCTATTAGGGTGAAATCAGATGCGTCGTCCTTTGGGCACAGGTAGGTGAGATATACTTGCCCCAGTGTCGACGAGGATATGCTGGCGAGTGGTTCTGTCTGTCAGGAATAGGCGGCGGTGCTGCTGGAATATGAACGTTTCTGCCACAACCTTCACATTTCCGGGTTTAAAGCTGGCTAGTCGGATTTCCAGTTGCATGGTTGAGTGGAGCGTCGAGCTTTATCTCTGAATCTCCTGTGATAATAGCAGAGACCTGTGTCACGCGACTGCGATCCAGGGCGATGGTCTTGGCTCCGTCCTCTGCTGTCGCTCCTTCCGTCGAGGTTCTTCATCTTCATGACTGGCAGGATGTCGTCGACATCACGGCGAAGAGCTTGGTAGTCTCTGAAACGGAGTTCGCATTCGCATGCGGAGTTCTCGGTCGACGCGGTAAAGACGAATGATGCGGTCGCGCACGGTTCTGAAGCGTCTCGGATGGCGTATGATTCAGCCGATGGAGATACCTCCAAGATTTTATCTGCTTCTTCCGTCAGTTTTTCTACATCGGTGTGGCCAGTAGATATGAGGACGGGTCGAAAGCGCGGAGGTAAGCTCTTCATCCAGAGGTTGCTGATGAAATCATTGGAGACATTGGTACCAGCTAACTGCTTCATTTTTCTTAGACGCTGTGAAGGAGTCTGATCTCCGAGAGGCATGTCTTCTAACAGTTTCCCAATTCGGAGGGCTTCGGACTCTCCATAAGTGCCGATAAGTCACGCCTTCAAATCCTCTTACGGATGTTCCGTCGGGTTCGTGACGATGTCTGATACTTGAGTCAGAACATCGAGGTCGAGGTTAGGTATGACGAGCTGGAACTTTATCATGCTAGAAGTTAAGCGGGAAGTCGCGAATACCCCCTTGATTGTTGCGAACCATAAGCTAGGGTTTTGTTTCCAGAATCCACGGAGTCGTGAGCTGGGACTTTGGTATAAGTCGATCTGAGGTCGATGAGTAATAGACTCCTGGGCGGGTTGAGGCAAGGCCGGAGAATTACCGGGAGTGAGGTCGCGATCCAGAGTTTCATTCGGCATGATGTACGAAAACGAATTAAATTAATTAACAAATGTCTTATCATGTCGGTTATGACGTTGGGAATCACGACGGGGTCACCACTGTTAAGTTATTATGGGTCGAAATGAACTTAACCAATAAATTGACGAAAACATTTATATTTATAAAAATAAAAACATAAACACATGCTAAGTACATCATAACCTTTGGTCACTTAACCTCGCCCGAGACATTTTTTTGTAATTATGAAATGTAATGGCATGGCAACAGCCTTGTGGTCACTGATATTATTCCACTCCCGTTCACTTTTTTTCACAAGTCCAAGGTGGCGCGAAAACCGTTTTTAAAATGTTTTTAGAGAGAGGCAATGATAGACGCACATTGATTCAGACTCTAGTAACTAAGCACTGTCTAATAATAGTAATTGAACATATGTTTAATTTTTTAATGACCGCTGCACCGTCAAATCCAAGAAATCCCTTGTGCTGAGGTACAAGAGGAACAAATTCGACTCTAGCTGCGAGGATTTTATCTGGTCACCACCGAGGAAATGGATATCGGTCTGTAATCAGTTGGATTTCTCACTCTATCAGTTTTGGGGATCATTGTGACCCTGGATGGAAGTACCTCAGGAGGCATACGCTCCTCAAGTATGATTAGATCCATATTCATGAGAAAGCTTTAACCTCCCAAAGTGCCCCTCTCCAGGTGGCAGGAGACACCTTGTCCAGTACAGAGACAACCACCTCATCTCAAGTAATGTCCCGCCAAGCCATCCAATGCCTCCCCCGCCAAAAGATCCAATGCCTTCCCCTGCCAAACTGTCCAATGCCTTCTCTTCCAAACCATCCAATTCCTCCAACGCCATGCCATCCATAGCCCCCCCCCTTCCGCCACACCATCCAGTGCCTCCCCTGCCGAGTCAACCAAAACTCTCCCAACAAGCCATCCAATAACTCCTCCGCCCAACCATCCAGTGACAACCCCGCCAAGCAAGGTAATGCCTCCCCCGCCAAAAGATCCAATGCCTTCCCCTGCCAAACTGTCCAATGCCTTCTCTTCCAAACCATCCAATTCCTCCAACGCCATGCCATCCTTAGCCCCCCCCCCTCCGCCACACCATCCAGTGCCTCCCCTGCCGAGTCAACCAAAACTCTCCCTACAAGCCATCCAATACCTCCTCCGCCCAACCATCCAGTGACAACCCCGCCAAGCAAGGTAATGACTCCCCCACCATGCCATCAAATGCCTCTACCCCGCCTAACAATCCAATGCCTCCCCCGCCGAACCATCCAATGCCTCCCTTCTCCCAATGCCGAGACAACCATTCTTCCCCCACCTTCCCATCATATGCCCACCACACTATAACACTAGTGCTTCACCCACCATCCCTGTCAAACCAACAAATGCCTCCCCTGCGAAGCCATTCAATGCCTCCTCCGCCAAACCATCCCATTCCTCTCCCACCAAACCCTCCAATGCCTCCTCCGCCAAAACAACTGTCATGTTGGATACTCGGTAAGGCACAAACACAGCTGGTTGGTACAAAAGATATATTTATAAAATAAATACACATAGACTAACTTATCTACTATCCTATACCTAGTTATATATACTTATACCTATACTATGACTCACAACATATACTAAGGCTTAACGCTTATTACATTACAACACACAAATCGCTCACTCTTAGCATTATAATGCACCCCCATTTCCAGTAGCACATCGTGAGCAGTCTGTTTTGCCTTTTCCCCCGCTCTCATTACATCACACTGTTCTATATCTAAACACAAATCACTACACGACATTATTCCCCCACAAACGAAAATTGCCAATACAACTTTTAAACCAACTCTCGATCTCCCGTCGTCAGAGTCTGATGGCGGGGAAGGAATCTGCATTAGCATGCTCGCCGGAACCAACTGTAGAATATTACCGCGGCGGTTATTACCAAAGCAACAACGCTGCCTACAGTCGTAGCAATATAGGCCTCGTCTGTGTTGTGCGTAATAAGCTAGTCAGTTCTACTTAATCTGCTCCTAACGACGGGGACCAAGTGCGCCGTAGCTCGTCTAGCTCCATGACACAGAGGAGTGGTAAGGATATTCGCGGAACATACCTACCTCAGTCCTTGTCCGCACTCCTCCAGCTCAGCCGGCTTCATATGGGCGAAAAACTGGAGATCTTCCCTCACCAAAATCTCCGTCAACGTTTTTAGGTAGAGTGACCTGTTGGCATCAGGATGATAAGCCGGCAGAGGGTGTATGGAGAAGGTCCTGAAGGTCTGGCGGTGCTCTCGTAGGGGAACGTTAAGTAGTAATAAAATGGAAGCTGCTGCCTTGACCCGAATAATGGAATAGTGTTCATATATACCTTCCATGCTACTCCAGCTACCATTGACAGTCCAGGTGGAGGCTGGAGGCATGAGTCTCCCCCGGCCGGTGATTAACCCCGCCAATGGCGACCATTCCCATGGCCTCCAACAGTTTTCCCCAGAAGGTTTGGGCTTCTAACACGTCGAACAATATAGTCCTTATCACTAGGTTTATCTTATCTATATTTACATCATGTACACGATTTAGTTGAGCTTCATGGGCCAGCCGTGTTATGCCCCCTTCCAAGTCTCTAGCAATGAAGAACACCGAGTCTTTAACGTTTTTGATACGAGTCAGGGTCTGTGTCTGTCGATCCAGAGACCGAGCCACTGACAAATGCTGTTTCGCTATGTGGAGTAAGTCCCCCGCAAGAATAGGAGGCCTCCTTCAACCGTATTCCCTGCAACATGAAAAGGGGACCATAATGTTCGAGATCGCAGGAAATTCGGGGACCTCTCGGGGATTGGCAGATGCTCTATCGGGGGTTCCCATGTCTGATCCATAACCCCTTCGTCCTCCGGCATGGCCACAGAAGTGTCGTAAGGGCTCAGTTCTTCGCGAGGCTCTGGGGTACGGGGACGACCATCCTCATCCACGGAATTGTGTGCGTCCTCTTCCAAGAGGACGTCATAATCGTTCTCTTCACTTTCACCTGGCCACTCCAGGTTGTCTTCAGGGAGTATACTATCATCACCGGTACACCGAGTTGCTCTAGCCTCATTATTCCGCGGTGTTGGTCGGTGTGGGTATTTAGGACAATCGCGTGATATCTCCGGCAAAGCCTTTAATCGGTTGGCGTGGACGACCTTAGTCTGCTCTTGCGGTTGATTCCTCCGCGAACCGACACTTCAGATTGAATCCCTTGAACCGCAGCCACTGAAAGGTAGCCGGGGCACCGTTTAGGCCGAACGCCATCATAGTATATTTGTAGTGTCCTTCGGGAGTGCTAAATGTTGTTTTCGTGCGGTCTTTTTGGGCAATAGGGATCTGATGGTAGCCACCGGGGTGGTGAAATGCTGAGAACCGGCAAGTCCTTCAAGCGTCTCTTGTATAAGGGGTAAAAGGTAAGTATCGGGTCGGGTCCCTGCATTACGTTCTCGGAAGTCTGTACAAAATCTGTACTTCGGTTCAATACTAGCCGACTTCTTCCGTACGAGTATTACTGGGGCCGACCAAGGTGAGTTCTGTTAACAACTAAAAAATTAATAAGAAATTTGAAAAAGCTAAAGGAAAAAGTTGTTTGCTTATGTTTATTGTTATTTACGTCCACTCTATGCTACAATGGCTAATCGGGACGGGTTATCTACAGGTTACCACCCTTTTCATTCCAGGGTGGGCCAAAGGAGTTTATTTAATGAGTCCGTCACTAAATAAAGTTCTACTGCCCAGGGCGGGAATCAAGCCCGCCACTCTAGGTCTGCCACGCGAGATTAAGACCAACGCCTTAACTCGCACGACCAACCTGAAGATAAAAGTGATACGCTATGTTTGCTAGATATGTGAGTATTTAAAATAAATGATATTGCATCTCATATTGCATCAGGTTTACAGATGATGATGCTCTTTCTTCAAAATTACTCACAAGGTGTATTAAATAATTTGCCAGTAATGAAAGTCTATGTCAACATAACCAGCAATATTATTATGTATTTATATGTGTGGGGGTTATGTATGAAATTGAGTAAATAAATGAAAAAATCAGTTCAAAATATATTAACATAATAAAGAAAACATTGTGCCGTATTTATTAACAGGAATGGAGCTAAAGTTGGAAACCTGCTTTTGAGGAGGTTGTACTTTCCACAGCCACATGCATAACCATCCACGAATTTTATTGTCCTTAACAATATGTCAGGCAGCTCCAATCCCTATTTGATTTGATAAAATAAATTACAAATACCACTTCTAAATACATACATGCACATTCAATATGAAACTGAAGTTAATGAAGACTTGTTATATTAGTTTATCTTCAATTTATAGCGAGATTGCAGTACACATTTTAAACTTGAAAATTTAGGAAATAAAAAAAAGAAGCATAATTGAGAAAAGAAAAAAAAAAGGTCTAAATTATGCCTTTAGTTTAATTCAAGAAAAAAAGAAAAGAACCCATATTGGTTGGATTCAAGGAGGCCATGGTTTCTAGTCTTCCCAGCCTCTGACACGTTTTCTGAACTTGTTTCAGCCATCTTTTTGTTTATTGGAATTGTGCAGTGATTATTATGGCTACAATGGCTAGTTATTACAGAGACACAGTTTATTTTGAAGGATATTTAAGAATGTACTCATCTGCCCTGTTTTGGAGAAAGGTATGTTTTTTGAATGATTTCTCTTACATATTTTGTAACTTCCTGTTCAACTGGATGACCAGCACATTCTTGACTCTTGGAGTTTTCAATTTTATATCATTAAACTTCTAGAAATATAAATATCCCCAAATTCAAGAACAGGATACATTGCTTATTTGGTAATAACCAAAAATATTTGGTTTTTATTTAATAGAAGTACCAGGAAGTCATGTGGAAGCCACGCCCTAAGGCCTTCACTAGCCTCGGCTAGAATAAATAAACATTTTATCATAGCAGTATTGAATGTTCAATAAAACCTATACCATAAAACAAAACTTATCAGCCTCAACTTTGCTCAAACTTTCAAATAAAATTCACTTCCCTATAGGAACCAACCAAGTTTCCTATCATCTATCTAATTAAATTGTGCAATGAAACCATAAAAAATTGCTCCATCTGGGCAATCATTAACAAATTTACTTTTAATACTAAACAAATTCACATTTCAAATTAACTTATAGCTCTACTCTCTCTCTGCATTGCTATATCATTTTTAAAGTTAATTTTTTACATTATTTAATCTGTTATTGTTTTGGATTTGATTTAATATTTTCCAAAGCAGACAGTCGATGTCAGTGAATCGTACAATCATTTTAAAAATAGTTTGAATTATCAGCATGCAACTTCATTTTAATCCAATAATAGTATAGTTTTCAATTATACATCTAAAGATATAGTGAGGCTCAAGTTAGCCATGTGAGTTAAAGCATTGCCTTTAATCTCACATGGTAATCCTAGAGTGGCGAGTTCGATTCCCGCCTGGGCAAAGGAATTTATTTAGTGACGGAATTCATTAAATAAAACCCATAGTTCCACCCTGGCTAGAAAAGGGTGGTAGCCTGTAGATAACCCGCCCCCAATTAGCCTTAGTTGCAAAAAGTTGACGTTAATAAATAATTAAAAAAAATATAAATTATTTGTTCAAGTAATGTCGCAGCTAGCTATATTATTTTTCTTTTTCTCTAACAGTAATATATGTCACAATTATGCAATTTAACTCTAGTTTGATTAATTTGAAACAAAAATTTTCTGTTACATCAAAAAATAAACTACTAGTCATTTTCATTCTTCTACTTTTGCACTGACCTAAATCACAATCAGATAAGTTGTATAATGTATGGTTGTACATTTACATACTAATTGCATCAATTTAATGTTTAATTTACATTGAATCACATCATATCATTGATTTAATACCGTTGTCATATGAGAATAATGTCATATGAGTGCTTGTACATCAAGTTTCAAACATTTGCTTTTTTCTATATTGATTAACTTAATATGGGACACTCTATGTTATCAAGTTCAACTTATTTTATCAGTAAACTAATATAGGGGTATACATAAATAATCGTTTTACACTGGCATCTTGTTTAGTATTTATTAATATATAAATTGGGCTCAGGTTGGCCGTGTGAGTTAAGGCGTAGGTCTTAATCTCATATGGTAATCCTAAAGTGGCAGGTTCGATTCCCGCCCTAGGCAGTAGAAATTTATTTAGTGACCGACTCATTAAATAAATTCCTCAGTCCCACCCTGGCTAGAAAAGAGTGGTTCCCTGTAGATAACTCATCCCGATTAGCCAAAGTAGCATAAAATGGACGTAAATAAATTTAAATAAAATAATATAATATATAAATAACATCTTCATCTATTTGTTCAAGGTAAGTTGATCAGAATACAAGAGTTATTCTCACATTTATATTTCTTTAAATCCATTTCACTGCTAAGACATAATTAATTTAATTTCAATTTTATCTTATACCAATTAATGAAAATTAATAATAAACATTCAGTTCAGTACATATAGCCTTCCTTGTTGCTCTAGTTTGTATTGAGTACAGGTTATAGGTGTTGATCCTCACAGCAAGGAGGTTAGTATGCCTGTCTCACATAGAGGTCACCTGCACTTGATTGCCTTTTCACAAGCACCTGGATCAGTGATGTCACACTCACTCTGCCCAATCTCATTGTCCTCTTCCTCTCATTGCCCTGTCCCTCTCTTGCTTCTCTGATCTTTTCTTGTTTTTTCTACTTTGCTACCTGCAGTATTTTGGCAGCATGTTACTTAAAGTATTGTTCCTTTTCCGTTCATTTATCCAGTTTGCCTATTTATAACATTAATTTCATCATCTTTCTTCTTCTGTTCCCCTGTTCATATTCAAGGCTTGTGCCCTTATTGCTCTATTATCGTCCTATTGCGGTCCTTGGACCGTTTGCTTCTTGTATTTCGTGGACTATTTTCTCCCTCCTGGCATTAGGGCTTATGTTCATTCTGAACACTTTTTCATGATTCTTGCAATTCATCAAGTCTGATTTAGCTCTTGCCTACTGAGTAGAGATCAAGACCCAGGAATCCAGTTGCAGTGAATCGGAAGACATCCGTGGAGGGGACTTGGAAACCTTTACCTATGTGAGGGATCAGCTCCAACCAATTAAGGATGTGATAGGTGAAGCCTCTCCTTACGAAAAATGGTAGGGTTTAGGATGAAACTCGGCAAGAGCTCATGCAAAGAAGAGATATCAACAACTCATTCATGGATAATTGCATAATGAAGCTTCCCTTCCCAAGCCATCTCAAGACACAAATGCCACGTTTACCTTGCAACCATTGGCAAAGGTTCATTTACTTAAAATCCCATTCTTGTTGGGTCTCTTGTCTATAATGAAGGAAGTCAATATACGTTGAGAAGATCCAATATCTTCTGAATGATCTGTCAGGAGAATCATTGCCTATAGTTTCCAGCATTCACCTTGAAGAAGGTATAACACATATCTCTAAGCATCCCCACTGGCTCTACTTGCTATAGTGATTTTAACATGGTGATTGCTCCAGTGCCTGTTATCGCTGTGACAAAGCCCTGTCGCCACTCAGCTAAATAAAAATTTCCTAGGGTTTGAAATTGGCACCATTTGCATTCTGTACTTCATCCACTGGAGCTCTGCAGTGTGTGTGTGTGTTGTATGTATTTACAAACATATATTTGTTTTTTCGTTAGCATAGCAGACCTTACACATTTTTAGCCTTGCATGACTAAGGGGAAATTCCAATCAGAGGTTTCATGATGATGTTTTTGTGATCAACTCGGGTTGTACATAATAAAGGAAACAGTGGCCACATGAAATGTGGAAGGTTAGGAAGGCAATCAGAACAATAGAGTGGGGAGAATATTGGCTTTATTATATAATATGAAAAACTTACGCTTAGCAGCCCATGAAGGACAGGATGCTGGAAGGTCAATTAGACAGCTTGATATATTTCCTACGCATTGCCATGTTGTGGAAAGATCACTAAAACCTTATTTATGTGCTACTGATTCACCATGCTGATACTCAATATAAGTAAATAACACTAGAGGAAATGGCGTAAAATCCCAGCCAGCTCAAATTTTTTTCTCTTTATTATAAAATATCTACATAATACATCTCCTTAAATTGGCATTGTCAAATATACTAATTGAAAATTCTCTAATTTTCCAGACATGGAAGAGAAGATGGTGTGTACTAAAAGCAGGAAAGACCCCTGATCATTGTGCTTTATATTATTATGCTAGCAAAACCTCTAATTCCATTAAAGGCGAGATAGATTTGGCTAAATGTCATCAAGTAAGTGTAAAATTATTTTTGCTTATTGCATTTTTTTTTTATGACAATTAAGGAGTATTATTTTACTTAGACATTAAACACTTATAAACAAACAAATTTATGTCAAATATATCATAAGTTGGATTCTAGTGAGCATGAGAAAAATTGAGTGAATCATATATATACAAAATCTTGCTGATCTGGACTCCTACCTATTACCAGTAGGGATGGATGTTATCCATCTAAAATGGATGGTTGTTGTCATAACCAATGGGCAAATGGGGCCTGATTCGCATGGACTATCCATCCATTCTAAAAGAACGAAATTAAAAACCAAGGAAGAAAAATATAAAATTTAAAAAAATTATATAAAAATAAAGAATAATACTTTAATAATGATATTTTTGTTAGTTTTTTTTTTAATTTTGTTTTTTGGCTTATCTTAGTTTAATTTTACATTAATTTAAATTTTAAGTTGTTAATTGTTGATATAATTTTGTAATTTATTTGTTGTTTTTTACTAATGTTTTTATTAAGATATATATTGTCTCCATTTCCACACATATTATACGGCCTGGGTGATATATTCTATTTATTTGCAATATATGGCCCACAGTTTTTTAATTAATGATATATAATAAATTTCTTTTTTCTGCCTATTTAATAAAAAATTCGAAATATCTCTATTACTAGAAGTCATATAAAAAAAAATGTTACACAAGTAATCTCGTTGAAAATTGAATGCATGGTTATTGTTCTATATATTTTTACTGTAACTTGAATATTAGCTGAGATATCCGACTTTATTACTTTTTTGTTTTGAGTAAATCCCAAGTCCTACTCATTTGACATTAGCAATAAGTCGACATATCATGAAAATAATATTCAATTTATTAGTAGATGACTGATTCAACTGTCAATTTGCCTCCTACCTCATCTTTTTTTGTTATTTTGAATAATTCAAAATTCAAAAGCACATTTTTGCTAAACTAAGTCTAATTTACGGTTTGTTTTCTCTGATACGGTAGCTTATAGTTCTGCCTTTGTGCTCATGATTTTTTCCATCTCCACTTTTACATTTTTATAATGGGTAGGCATAAATTCATATCATTTACGTCTAATATAGGCAGTTAAAGAAATTGGCCCACTGCCTTTTTAGGTGTCTGAAAGTGAAGGAGCATGAGTACTAGTTATTGTGAGGTTCTTGTTGAGTACTCTTTAAAATGCCATCATTTGAATTTCAATATAGTGATATAAGGATGGCTAAGCTGAAATTCCCTGTACATTGTGTCTTTATTCCTGGTTCTATTGGGCATAGTAATCGTAAAATATTTCAAGTAATATAAAATCAGTGTATCTATAGTAAACTGGGTTAACAGTATTTTGCCTACTTTAATTTTTTCAGTAATTCAAAGACAGTTAGAAAACTCTTCCATTAATAAGAATATTTAACTTTTCCCCCTAAATTGATAGTAAATTAAATTCAATTTTTAAAGTTTAGTTTAAAAGAGGTATTGTCAATTTTGTGCTTTTTAAAAAGACAAAGTATTTCTTGTGAATTTATGACAGGTACAACGTGATTGTGAAAACATAATGGATAAATACAACCAGTTTCTCATCATTACTCCGCTCCCTCTACTCATGATTGGGAGTTTTCCTTTTCCTTTTTTTTTTTTTTTTTTTACTTAGTTGACCGAAATTTGAAACTACCAGGCTAAATCTACCACAGATCTACAGATTTTTGAAAATAATTCTGAACTAAATCCTCACCTCCGAAAATGTCTTCTCTGTTGTACCTTACCGCAGGAGCTGTGAGTATTAGCTTCATTCCAGTAATGCGTATTGTATTGTTATTCAATGGTATGGAGTCATTCATATATATTGTGGTACTACTTCTAGTTCAATAACTTATGTTTGCATGTTCTGCATGCATCAATGACCTACTGGCTCTGGCTTTCCTTGTAGTCAGTTAGTTACAAAAATTAAATATATCAGCAGGAACTGCATTTATTGTGTACAAATTTTGACTGATTGTGGTAACTTTGACATTTGTTTTTTTGCTTGACTAGACATTTTACTCACACTACTCAGATAGATCCTTCACAATTAACCTGTGTTTGCCTGTATTTGGAGGCAGACTGCATCAACTGGATTTATTCTTAGGTCTCATCTTAAGTGTAAATTAATGAATTACTGTTATTATTTAAGAAATTTCATTTTTCCAGGTTGATGCTGGATTGGAATCAGAAAACATTAAATTTAAACGTCCAAATATGTTTGATATAAAGACAGACAAACGAACATATTTTTTTGCTGCGGAAACAAAAGGTGACATGAATAATTGGGTTGAGTCTATCACTACTGCTTGTGGCCTCCTACCATATGAACAAAATGAACTATTGCGTAAGTATAAATAACATTCCTTGTGCTCTCCTTATTTCTTTTTGATGTACCTTGAAGTTCACTAAATAGTGTGGGCATAGAATACCTAACAACCAGAAAAATAAGTGTTTATTTGTTTACATTTATGTCACCCATTAGACAGAAAGTAAATATGTAAAAAATACTACTGGGAATGATTTTTATTAGGAACTATTTAAATTAATGGATGTAAATCAATAAGAGAAAGAGTCATTGCTTTCCTTTCTGAGTTGTTTTAAAACAATATTTCTTATAACTTGATATTGACTCTTCCCTGTTGGTCAGGCAAAAACATTTTTAGTTAATAATTTTAATTATACTTTCACAGTATAACATCTTTATATATATAATTCTACTGTACGTGTGTATGTCACTGAACTCCTCCTAAACGGCTGGATCGATTTGAATAAATTTGTTTGTACGCGTTTGGATGGTTTAGCATCACAAATCATCCCAGCTGATGGAGCAGGAGTGGGGGTCGTAAGGGAGGCCTAAAATTAAAAATAGCGATATTCCGTATCCTATTGGTTTTTCACCAAATATGCACAGGTTAAAAGTTGTTTATGTTGTTATTTAGAGTAACTTTTGTTATATTCACTTTTGCTGTATAACAAAGTATAAACGAGATATACACTAAAAAATTAAAGTGGGAGCCAACAATTTTATTGGGCACTAACGATTGAACCGAATTTAACAAAACTCGGTATGCGAACTAGCATATATTCTTCTATGATTATAAGCTATATTAAATTTTTTAGGTTCGAACAGGAGTGGGGGTTATAAGGGAGACCTTAATAAAAAATTCGCGACATTTCATTTTCAATTCTTTTTTAGGCAAACATGCACAAAAAAAAAGTGTTTTTATGTGTTATTAAAAGTAGATTTTGTTTTAAACATAATATTATTTAATTTAATATCCTAATCGCTTGAAATATCATCCAGAACAATGTCTGTCGGGTCCGCTAGTATTAAATAAATTTTAACTTTTGGAAACTGCAAGACTTCCAGTTTCCCCTTGTATATTTGTAATAACACTTATTATATTAGTCCTTAACACACAATATACTTTCTTGCATACACTAAACAATTCAATGTAAATTTATGTAATTTTTACATTTTTAGTAAATATTGCTCTCTGTTTCTTGTGGCATAAAGGTATTATACAATAAGCTGTCAAAATATTTGCTATGTGAAAATGACATTGATGCTGAATTGTTGTGTGTAATGAAAGAAGATATATTTTAAAGAGATTATATAGCTGATCATAAATTACTTTTTTAAAGACAAATATTGGAGTTATATCCTATTTTTTATAATATCCATCTTGAATATAAAAATATTGTTTAGACATGAAGCTTATTAATTTCTTATATATATATATATATATATATATATATATATATATATATATATATATATATATATATATATATATATATATATATACACACACACATACATAATTGTGTTGATGTTTTTGACCAGGTTATATTTATATATGGTGTTGCTATTCTTTTTGGAGTTTTGGCCAATTTTGGTGAAAAAAATCTTAGTTTATGCCGATATTTCGAGAATCTTTATTCTCTCTTCTTCCGGGCACGACTAAAGATACTTAAAAAATATTACACATGACTATTGCACTTAGAACTAGGGCCTATCTTTAGTCTTGCCCTGAAGAAGAGAAAATAAAGATTCTCGAAACATCGGCGTAAACTAAGATTTTTTCACCAACATTGACCAAAACTCCAAAAAGAATAACAACACCATATATAAATATATATATATATATATATATATATATATATATATAGATATATATATATATATATATATAAAGGAAAGTTTTATTACAAATTTAATACATTGAGGCAGTTTTTTTAATAGTTTTATTCCTGAAAATGCTTTTGTTTGTTATTAGAAGTTTGAAGAATATTCTTGTGTCTTTATTTGTGTTTATATGGTATATTACTTTTGTGAAAAAATGTATTGCTTCACAAACAGGACTATTCTGCATGTGTGTGTGTGTGTGTGTGAGTGTGTGTGTGTGTGTGTGTGTGTGTGTGTGTGTGTGTGTGTGTGTGTGTGTGTGTGTGTGTGTGTGTGTGTTTGTCTTGATAAATATCATAAATTATAGTTTTCAGCCACCATTTGATCCCACCCCTTTCGACTTTCCAACTTAAGTCCAGCTTAAACTTCAATTCCTTTTGGATTCATATAATAGGTAAATTAAACAATATGTTGCGAGATAGTGTCATTACCATGGATTGGAGGAATTGGGAAATCTATTAAGTTCAGGCAGCACCTGGACGATGGAATTTGATTAAATTGAAATAAATGCAAATCGCATATATTAACCATTCTATTAAGTAAATCCAAAACAATATTATTAAATTTATTAGGAGATGACTGGTTCAACTGTCAAGTTTTGTCCTACCTCATCTTTTTTTGTTACCATGAATAATTAAAATTTTAAAAGCATATTTTTGTTTAACTCAGTTAGCTTATAGTTTTGTCATTGGGCCCTTTCCATTTCTACTTTTACATTTTTATAAAGGGTAGAGATAAATTCATATCATTTACGACTAATAATAACAGATACAAAAAATTGGCTCACTCCATTTTTAGGTGCCTAAACGTGGGACGGTTTAAAAATACCATCAATTGAATTTCAATATAAGGATGGTTAAGATGAAATTTCCCTATACATTATCACTATTATCCTGGTTCTATTGGGCATACTTATTTTAAAATAATGCAGATAAACAGAATTTTTGATTGGAAGTGAGTCTGTTATTATAAAGAGTGTTTTTTTTTTCTAATATTTTTTATAATATCATCAATACAAAATTCATTTTATGTTTTCTTACTTATTTCTAGGCACTATAAGTTTTGTAAGACCTGGCCCCCTGCCACCTCCTTACACCCTTCAGTGTTATTTTTTAATTGTCTTTTATTTGAAAGGAAAATGTGTCATACCTGAGGTAGTAAAACATGGGTTTCCTGAATATTTAGTTCAGTAAACTACCATTGAGCTACAGGCACAGATATTTTTGATGTTTTATTATTTTATTTTCCTCTCCAATTAAAATTAATTGATACATTATTTACTGAGGGTGTATTCTATCCTGTAAACAAATATAATACAGTGATTATACTTGGTAGCAGTATACTAATTTAAGCCCTTAATCATACCCTTCTTCAATATATTTGGAGCTCAAAGGTAGAGTACTGAACTAGATATCCAAGGCTCCTGGATTCAACTCAGGGCACGAAAAATGTTTCTCAAATTGAGAATAATTAATCACTCAAAAGCAAAAAGACTTTATATTGGTCAAGGATATTGTTAAAGGAAGTGATAAAATATAGGGAGTAAGAAGTGGCCAAGAGATTCTCGGTTTTCGATACTATTAATACATATTTATTTCAAACCAAACATATTGCAGATATGTCCAGAATAATTAAATCCTTTATTTTTCTGTTATATAATCTATTTTTAGTTCCTTGTACAAAGTAAAGGAAGAATAATCCTGAAAATTTTTAGTATCAAGTTTCATTGGAATTATCATTTTAAATCTTTCTTCAGACCCTTTTCATTAATTTCAGCATGACACATGTAAATATCTCACATAACTCAAAAATCAAAGAATTTTAAATGATTATCAGCAAATAGTTTATTTTTTTAAATCATATCACAAGAGGTAACTGATTTCCTTTTAAAGAAAATCTGCTAAAACTTACTTGAGGGACACAGATAAAAGCTTGGGAAAGGTTAGGTAACAATTATTTCTTTGTCTAGCCTGCTGGGATGCTGTTAGATTCTGGGAAGTAGTGACCTTTTGAGGTGGTGCAGGTCCTGCAGCCCGCTGGGATACTGTCGGATTCTGGGAAGTAGTGACTTCTTGAGGTGGTGCAGGTCCTGCAGCCCGCTGGGATACTGTCGGATTCTGGGAAGTAGTGACCTCTTGAGGTGGTGCAGGTCCTGCAGCCCGCTGGGATGCTGTCGGATTCTGGGAAGTAGTGACCTTTTGAGGTGGTGCAGGTCCTGCAGCCCGCTGGGATGCTGTCGGATTCTGGGAAGTAGTGACCTCTTGAGGTGGTGCAGGTCCTGCAGCCCGCTGGGATGCTGTCGGATTCTGGGAAGTAGTGACCTTTTGAGGTGGAGCAGATTCTGCAGCCCGCTGGGATGCTGTCAGATTCTGGGGTGAAGTGGATTACATAATAGCTGCTCTCTGCTCTGTAGGTGCTCTGCAATGATGGTAACGCCCTCAGTGGTTAGCGTTGCAATCAATATGGTGGCCGCTCGTTGTAGTAGTGGTATTCTCCACTGGTCTGCAGTGTCGCTGGTAGTCCATTGCAGTAGAAGTGTGTTGCTCATTGTGGTAGCTGGCCGATGTGTGGCAGTGATCGGCAACATAGGCAGAAGAGCAGTGTCGTCCCTCTGGCGGCGACACAGCTCTTCTTTCCGCCTGGTGTACATCATCATGACAGCAATGGTTCCACTGTCTAGAAGCCATTTCCCATTCCTTGTGGCTCCTCAAGTGTATGCCGCTAGGCCCATGTTGGGCGCCCGTATATCACCTTAGGCCAGTCTTCGGCTAGAGACATTGAAAAAGAGTGCCGGGCAGTCCGAGGTGTAGGGAGCTAAAAGAAAGAGCAGTTGCAGACTAAGTAATGCATGCAGGTCCTAGAGGTGGAGAGATACTTACTCCTGCCCCCAAACCTGAGCACGTATTGAGGAAGGATAAGAGAAGGTTTGTTGATGGTCAGGGAGATTCCGCCAATAACACTATATTTATTTCTGATTATTATCAATTGCCAGTATTACGAATTCGTATTACAAATTGGATAAGGCATATGATGAGCATCATACTTTTCTATTTAATTAATTTGATTTTACTCATTTTTCTTAAGATTATTTTTTGTATTGCAGCTGTATCCTATAACGCTGAAGAGAGTCATGCTTCGACAGAATCTTCATCTCATCCTGTTATTGATTCAGTGCAAGTAACAAGTTCTGGACCATGCATAGCCCTTAGTGAAGGCTTTTCTGTGAATCCCAATAATTCTGGGATACTCCCAAATAGCTTATACGATTATCCAAGGCCTCTTATGCCTGCAATTGATTTGAAATCAGCAACATCCTCTTCACAAAGTCTTCATACTGATTATGAATATGTAACTACAGATGATGAAAGTAGTTTTACTGATGAAGAATTGTCTAACAAATGGCTTTCAGCAAACTGTGAGACTCTTCCTCATCCATCAGACAGCCTTTTAGAAAATTCTAATAAACCAACTTTTGATATTCGGATTACAAGAAAATCCAAGATATATAAGAAATCAATAGAATCCCCTCATCCACCAAACTCTCAACTTCGCCTTAATTTAAATAATCATGCCTATCTAAATATTAAGGATTTAAGTCCCGAGGAAGTTGCGAGGATAGAACTTGCTATCGATTGTTTATATGATTTCCCAAGACCTCACTGTTTAAATTGGAGGACGGATGGGGATGGTGTTTTTGCCCAGCCTAAGCTTAACTATTCGAATGCTACACCCCCTGGTGGATTTTTCCATCATGAAATCACTGATTCTGTTGCTGTCGATGACAACAGCACTAGTCATTCTAATGCATCACCTTTGTGTTATTCAAATGTTTCTAGCCATATCTCTTCTGATATCCCTCCAATCGTGAATAGAGAACTTAAACCTGGAAGGAAGCAATCAGTTTTAGTCTCTAAAGAGCCATTGACTCACCAACCTAATGTTGACTCAAATCGACATAAAAGTTTAAAACCAAAACAATCGTCCAGAATGAAAGACCGAAATAGGTATTTTTAGGTTATGGATTAGATCTTTTTTAATTATATTTTTCCCCCAATAGAACTAATGATTGATACATTAACTCTTTCCATGTAAAGTAGCATGGAAGTGTTCATGGTCCACAAAATATAGTAAGTTGGAGCTCTTCTATGAATTTTCACTGCCTTTTCATAGTTCAATATAATTTACTTTGAGTTTATTTTTGTCAAATTAATTGATTTGATGACAAATCAATCTAATAGATTTGAATGACAAGTAATCAATCCGAAATATTGGTGTTACAAGTTGTTTGTAGAATTAAATGGCTGCCCTTGACAAGAGTAATACTTCTTTATAAAGAATGCTTATTTGTGCCTCCTTTTATATTGAGCTTGGAGTTTTACCTCTTTTAATAAATCATGTTTATTTCCAAACAATTTTTATATCTGAAATTATAAAGCATTCTTTCCACCATCTAATGATTAAGCTCTACAGGGATTTACAATAAAATAATATTGGTAGAAGTATTTTGGTGGATTTCTGTTGTGATTCTTCTTTTTGAGTGATAAGAACAATTTTTTTTCAGATGAGAATGGAGATTTTGTCATGACTCAATTATTTGTTAAAGTAGATATGTGAATATATATTGTATTTTGGCAGTTGTCTTGCATTAAATATTGAATATCACAAGTATAGTTGTAAACTCATCCAAACTGCCCCCCCCCCCATCTCTTAACCAATAGTAGTGATAGAGGTTAAAATAATTTAACATTCTTAAAATCACTTATAAATTCATTTATAAGATTCTCAACATCTGTTTATAAACTGAAATGTACATGGGCATTGAAATGTTAAAGAAAAGGTTTTAGGTTAATCATTTTTACCATTGACCAAAACTTAATGAAGCAAATCTATTCAAATTAAAATGAATTCTTAAAACAACATTCTTATGATACACGATAAGATGAAAAAAATGACGATTAAAATACTCTTTTTATTTCTGATGATTCAACATAGCTAACGTTCCTTACTACTAATTTTCTCTGAAAGGTTTTGCTTGTGTACTGTCTTTTGCTTCTCATACAGTTAGGTATTGATGGATGAAGGTGTTGCAATAGAGCCTATAAACATAATAGACGATACGGTTGAAGACTATTGTTCTTGAGAAAAAGGCTTGTACATTATCTTACTTTTCTAATTCCTGTTTTGTACTGAAGTGAGCTTATTTATATTTGATGGTTAATTAGCTTTGAATATGTTCAGATATAACATAAAACACACTGTTAAGGATGTTAGACACAATATTACACTATGTTTAATAACAAGAGTCAGCTAAAGCAGTGGATGCCTTAATCTTGAAAAATTTAAGGAACTATGCTGATGGGAAGACATAATGTTTGGTAAATAAAGAAACTAAATGACTCGTTTTGTGACTAATGCAAGAAACTAACAGATAATTAGTTGACACTTTTGTAAACCATTACATTAAATTACTCTGAAACTTATCTTGAATTAATATGTATATGATTTACATAGATTAAGTTTTGAGTTGTATTTTGATTATTATACAATATAAAAGTTGAAATAATAAAGGAGTTGTTTTTTTTAATACAGATCAACTATTATGATGTCTCAGTCCTAACAAGGGGGAATAAGTGCGAGTTTACTGTATTTGTTTAATTATATTTAATGTTTGCATCCACTTTTTTTTTTTTAGGTTCTATTGCTCAACTTCCTGCTATAATTCCTAGGACTCAGGTGGTTGAACCTGATTTAAGGGATCGTATTGCAGGATATATAAATGGTTTTCCAATTTATGAGGTAATATTAACAAAGTAACAATGTTTTTTTTTTCTTTCATTTTTTCTATGAATTAGATGCAAGATGTATTGAATATGAGTTTAGAGCTCTAAAAGGTCTTTTGTCAATTCCACACCTTCAATTTATTTATGGACCTGCACAAATGAAAGCAATAATTGTGTCTCCTTAGATTAAACATTAATGAGACCTGCACAAATTAAGGCAATAGTTGTATCTACTTAAATTTAAGCATTAATTGAATTTCCAAAAATTTAAGCATTAATTGAACCTCTATAAATTAGAACAATAATTGGACCTCCACAAATTAAAAGTAATAATCACATCACCTTAAATTGACGCATTGATTCTTGAAGTTAAAACATTAAATGGACCTACCAAAATTAAAGCAATATTTGAAACCCCATAAATTTAAGCAACAACTGCACCTCCACATATTAAATCCTTAATCGAACCTCCACAAATTAAAACAAGAATTGTATCTCCTTACATTAAAGCATTAATTGGAATTCCACAAATTAAATCAATAATCATTATTTCTTTTCTACTTATTTTTTATTTAGTAGTACAAGATACTTGAGATTCACCTGAGAGCTACTTTGTATTCAAAGTGTGTCATTCCTTTCTTTGAAAATGAAATTTTTTGTTTCAGCTTTCTTTGGAGCAGCATTAGCATGATTAATCCTCACATCTTCATTCCAGCTATCCAGACAGCTTAATGAACAGATAAAGCAATGGAAACAATTAGACTAAAATCTTCATCATTACATTTATAAACTTTCATTAAAAAACTAAAAATTTGTCTACAGATTTTATAAAAATGTATATTCAAAGTCAGCATAGTTGTATTTTTAGAAGTTAAAAGCATTACTTACATTTAGGCGCGTGTTGATTTAGTTCCATTAAGATTTGTTATACATACACAATGCGAACTATTCTCAATGACACATCAATTCTACTGATGAGACTACTCATTTTGTTCAAAATATTACATTATGTTATAATATTATATTACATATGAAGATTTAGAATACTTGTATTCAGGATATCACAACTATATTTATTCTCGGTTTATTTTAAGTGTTTAACATATTTTGATTTTTATATTTCTGTAAAACTGGAGTTAATTTCTTGTTTTCAGAAAGAGTTATTCATGTTTCTGAAAGTGTTTGTTCCATTTTTTTGTTATAACAAAATAAAATTGGAATTTAGTTTTAGTTACCATTAATAATTGTACATTTTTAAAAAAATAAAGTTTATGAATAAAGTTTATGATTTTTTTTGTAATATTAAAAACAGAATAGTCCTGTTACTTTTAGTTGCTACATTTAACTAACAAACACTAGACAATATTAAGCTTTCTATTAGAAATTCCCCCCCTGGTGCTCTCCACCATATATTTATTGTAATTAAATTTGTAATATAATAAATTAAATAAATATATGATAAATAAATAGCCCTTCATTTTGGTGCTAAATTTATTACATTTGTCACCGAAAAGGTGGGCCTATTTATTTATCATATATTTATTTAATTTATTTTATTTTACAAATTTAAATACAATTGGAAAATACATAAATAAACATACACATATATGTTTGAGTCATAAATAGTCACATATTGGTTCACCAAATGTAATAAATGGTGAATGGCAACAGGATCTCCAAGAATGATGTAGGTTCATAATTCATTCTTCATGCTGAAATAGAGAGGTGAACAAAAAAAAATTCAAAATATCCCTGTTAATACAAGGCAGATAAAAAAAAAAAAAAAGTTATATTAACCTATCTTGTACATAATTTAATTTTCAATAATTTTTGTTATATACACTTTCTTTGTATCTCAATTATTCAGTCATTTGTATTTTTTTTTTGGTTTTAGCTTTACGAAAGCCCCACTTCTACTCATCCGATTTACACTTTCAGTAACTGAGTTACTAATCATCTCATGCCCACCTTATATTTAAATTCCTTTGTACCTACACCAGCTTATGACTAGCAAAACACATATCAGGTGGTAAAGGTCCCAGTAAATTTTCGAGGTGTTAACTTAATATTGCAAGCACTCATCTGATATCACCTTAATAGTTTTCCTATAGGTAAAAACTGAAGGTGAATGCTCTCAGAAAGAATGAATTGTGTGAACTGTTTAGGGATCTTAGGTTTTGGAATTTCTAAAATGGATTTAATTCTAGCAAGATCAAAGCTAATCAGCCAATAGCTGAAATTTATTTACCCAGATTGGTCTACTTGCTTTTTCATGGGGGGGGGGTTGTTGTAGTTGATTAATTAAGATTTGCATAATTTTCATTTTTGGAGGAGGGAATTGATAAACAATAGAGGTAGTACTTAAAATAGTCTAAGGTTTCAGTTTAACATCATGATCTATGATATTAATTAATACCAACTCTGTTGTCAGAAGATCTTTAAAATTATTTTTAATTTGAGAGAAGACCACATCTTTTTGTTTAGTTATCACATTATAGACAACACAGCTTTCTTCACTCCTAGGTTCAAATACAAATTTTTGATATGGAAGAATTAAAATTCAGAATCATTCACTGATGAGAGTTTCTTTGTAGCCTTGCTCATCTGATGTCTTACCCTAACCATACTACTTAATCATCAAGCAATCAGTATTTTGTAGGGTTCATATCCTACCAAATATCTAATCCACCACAATAGTCTGCATTTTGATGTAAACAAACAAGATTAAGCTTTGTATAGTTTCTGAATTCCAAATAAATCAAATTTCTGTTGACACTTCACCTTAAAAGTAAGGTGAAGTGTCGACAGAAGCAAAGGCTTACAGTCTCCAATATGTAAGATTCAGCATAAAGGAGGGTAATGAAGAACCTTGAAGAAGAATTTTTAAGAGGTAGAGAGATAGAAAAAAACAATAATGGAAAACATTTTATAAAAGTTAATCTATAATCAAATACAAAATTAAAGATTCTTCATTTATATAAACAACAAAACCAAATAGTAAACAAACATAATTAATGATAATAATGGATAAAATTCATTGCTGTTTTGAACAGCTTGTCACTAATTAACTTTTAAATAGAATCTCATGAAGAAACAAGACTTCAACTACTTGTTCAGATACATCTTCTTCAACTAATATTGTGTGTTTCATCAACAATAAAATTTACAAAATACAAAAGACTGCTAATCTAAGAACAATTGAATAATTATAAAAAAAAAAAACAGAAAAGAAATTTGATCTTAATAATTACTATCGCCTCTGATTATCAAATCAATTAAATTTACTAAGAGACTTTGCCTTCTTTGCTTATCACCTTCCATAAATCTGTTAACATAATGTATTTGTGTATCGTGTTTCTTGAATTTATGTATATGTACTGTTGTTTCTGTAGTATTTGCACTTACAGATTTAGCATTTACAGCAGATTAATAAGCATATCTGTTTTCATGCATGATTACATTTCTTGCATTCTTGATACACTACACAAAACAGTCGAGCCACAAAGTAATGAGGTAATGTTGTCATACCTGTCGGTGGAGACCGTCGTCACTGGCTGATGGTCGAGTACAGCTGGCATTGTGCTAATGATGCGATGGCACCATCTTCAAGCCCGTCAAAAAGTTGTACTGGCAGTACAACCAGTGGTGTCATTGCATCGAAAGTGCTTGCCAGCTGTACTCGATCAGCAGCCAGTGACGGCGGTCTCCACCGTCAGGTATGACAACAGTATCACTTATATTGGCGGTTCTAACCCTTTATTTGAATTAACCCCTTCAGACCCAACTCAAATATTTTGACTAAAAAATTTTTTTCATGTTCTATATGTTTACAGAAACATGGGAAAAATATTGAAAAAAATCCTAATTTCCTAATTGTAATTTTATTGACAATTTTAAATTGTGTCCAATATATTGGACATTGGGTCTCAACAGGCATATTTTTTACAAATTATTCTACTGATAAGGATTTGGATAAATAAATAAAATACACTTTAGTAATATTTTTTTTAGGTGATAAGAAACAAATTTACATCATAGAAAGTTACAAATAATAAATATTGAACAAAATTTAACTGAGAAATAATATAAAACAAATCCTTATTTTTGTAATGCACAAGTGGCATTTGCATTTAACACAATAAAATTTAGTTCTTTTTTGTGCAACCTTTCATTTTGCATCTACTTGCATCTTTTTTATCATCAATATCTGGAAAATGTTCAAATCCATCATTCCTAACATCAGAATTCGGTCTCACTTCAGCTCTTGCTTTCTTTGCATGGGGTTCTTCACTACTGGATTCTTCAAGACTAAGTCTTCCTCTTTTTTTTCTTTCTATTTCTGAGGTAAAACTTTCAGCAATTTGCATTTTAAAATTTAAAAGATCTAAAATATTGTTTATCACCTCAAAATAATAATCATTAAAGTCAATAAGTAAATTCCTCCATAGAATAGAGGTATTAATGAAATGCAACACTTGAGACCCGATGTCCAATATGTTGGACATCCATATTTATTAGAAAATACAATAACCAGGGAAAAAAATATTTTTTTTCTTAACAAACACGACTTCTAGAGGCTTCTGGCTACTTAAAAATATTTTTTTCACTTATATACATGCAAAATTAAATCTATGAGACATTTATTTACTCATGGTTTTAATAGGTGAAACAGCAATATCAAAAATTGGATGTTCAAAACGCTAGAAATGCCACTACAACAGGTATAAACCAGAAAAAGGCTCATAATTGAAAGGTTAATACCTAAAATCATTATTAAAATTGATTTTTCTGCCAAAGAACATCAATCCATGAAGATATAGCATTGAAAAAGGCATGTCCAATATATTGGACAGTGGGTCTGAAGGGATTAATGAGGTAATTTTATCAGATCTAATCATATTTATAAAATGAGGAATGATTTAGTTATAAAAACAACAATACACATATTATATTGTTAACCCTTTCCTTGTGAACTATAGAAGACACAAGGAAAGGGTTAATTCAGGCAACCAGAAAGTAGATTTTTTAAGGAAAAGTCTCTACTAGTGAATTTATATATTTATCATGTTGGGTGAAATTTATATATTTATCATGTGAATTTATATATTTATCATGTTGGGTAACTTTGTCCATTCTTCCACGCCATTCATTCCTTCCATCGTCAGATTCTTCTTCTTCTAAAAAAAACAGTAGGTAAAATTGATGAATGAGAATAAATGAAAGAATGATACACATTATACTTTTTGTGATGTGATAGTGACCCAACAATACAGTGTTATGTGTCTCTAAGAGACAAACAATCAAAAATCCTATAATATTACACACAATTAAGGTTATAATAAGATCATACAACTATAAAAGAAAATTCTTTGTTCCTAACCATTTTTTTTTATATACAACAATATATGAATACTAGCTAAGTTACCAGGCATTACTTGGGAAATATTTAGAGACTATACTGCTGCTATTTTTTTTTTTGCAAGTAGGACATTGAATTTCTCATCTCAATACATAAATGTTTTTCCAACTTGTCAGGTTACTTTAGCAAACTTATGAAATTTTTTAGACACTTGAAGAATAAATGAAAAGTAATCCCTATTCATCATTCAAAACACTGTGGGTAATATGAGAGATTATGATTAACAGCATTCATCATTATTAAATACCACACCTGAGGCATCCGTCGTAGTTTGGGAAATATTTAAACTGTAATGTGTGTGAATATTATTCATTGCAAGGCTATAATATACAATATTTATTTATATTTAGTTCATCAATACATACTTCTATGATCTACATTTGTTGCTTTCTGGAAACTATAGAGATTCAAGATACTGTTGGAGAGTCTGGTAGAATAAACATTAAACAGTTTCTAATCAATCCTGTTTCTTTTGTCAAAACATCAAGGGCATTATAAAGCATAATCATGGATACTATTATAATATAAATATAATTTTATAATATAAAACCACAGATTCTACTAAAATTCATTTATTTTACAGTCTTTTCATCCTAATTAGGCACCATCAGACATTGAGAGCATTTCTTGATTTCACTAACGGAGTGAAATTCTGAGAGAAAGCTTAGAATGTATGCAGGGACCAGAGATTCTGAGAGCAAGATAAGACACATTGAGGTGGATCTTACTCAGCCAAGAACTTCAACTGAATAAATAGTTTTCGAGAGCTTGGGATTAGATCAGAGACAAAGGATGTGCAGCTACTACAAGGACACAGCCAAAGTGCATTTTATCAGCCACTCGAAACCCTTACCAATCTCTGTTATTGATCAAGGAGAAGTAGACCAGTAATATTAGCTCTGAAAGGACAACAGAAGCTGTTCCATTGATGAAAGGATTACCTAATACTAAATATTCAACCTTGGTCGGTTGTCAACATCACTAGGAGTACCTCCTGAGAGCCTGGATAATGATGAACGAATGTCTGCTAGACAAAGAATCTTCTCAAATATTGGACACTGTAAGGTGGAGAGGGGTACGGAAAGCTACTTCCGTGACCTGGGGCCATCGTGAATATGAGGACCCTGAAGCAATTAGGCACAAAGCTCTGAATAAAAAGTAAACAATAGAAGAGTACGTTAACTCACTAAGCTCTCAATGACTTTGCTATGCCAGATATTAGGGTTGACTCTAGATTTTTCTGCTGATCCCATATCTGTTATGGGTCCACCTCTGTGGTTGAACTTATGGGAGTTTCAGAGTTTCCAAAGTGGAGGTCTGTGAGGTGAGTATTGAATTTTCATGTGAATCACTTCATAGCAGACTTGCAAGAATGCTTATGCTTAGCTTAGCTAGGAACCAGTTAGCATGCAAGTGATTGTCCTAAATTGTTAAATATCTCTCCATAAGCAATTTAGTTAGAAATATAGAAGACTAAAAATTATGTGACTCACAGAAGCCAAAAATGAAACAAGAAGTTAAAGTGGTTGTTAATGAAGTGAAAATGAATGAATGTTAACTCCCCAAAATCTACAGGACCACCAGTCTCCACTGTTTGTCTAAAGATTATAGAAATGTTCATTTTTCCTCACATACTCTTAATACTAAATCAAAGGGAACTCTTTCACAGCACCAGCCAATGCCATATTTGTATGGCTTGTATATATTCTCAATATATATTGTATCATCGAAATGCGACCTCAAATCAATCTTCATTGAAGGGGGTGTGGCGAAAGCCAATAGATGAAAAAAAACGTGAAATATCTTCCAAGGATTTATTTTTCCTCTACATTTTTCGCATCCTCTATGACCCTCTTCAGGAGTAATACACTTATCATAATAAAAATTGACCTTACCACCAATGTGGTCACATCAAGACTTTTCATCTATTGAGCTTCCACCATTTCTCATTCAAGAAATATATATATATATATATATATATATATATATATATATATATATATATATATGTATAATTCTAAATCCATAAATTCTACTTATATAATTTCTATTTCAACAGCAGATAATAGCAAAACATAACAGACTGACAGATTGGCTAAGTATGAAATTTTGGTATGAATAAATGCAAATATTAAACCATTTACAATACATTTGCTTTATGGTCATATAAAATGAAAAATATGAAATAAAAATTGTCAAGATGAGGAAATCTAGTGAAGCAGAATTTTTTTTTTGTGAATAATAAGTATTAGACAATTGAAAAATAATATCATGATTTTTAATGCATTATTACCTTACTACTGCAATCTCAATCCTCGAAACAAGACATGGTCTACAGCTGGACAAAAGAATACGCCAGCCATCACACAGATCGGGCTACCCGTTTGGTATGCAACAAAGACTCCTACTCCCATTGAGCTGGCAATTATACTATTACAAAATAAAATAAAATTATAAAGTACTATAAATTCACACTCACAGACACTTATTCGTTAGTTGACTAATGTGAATAAATAGGTGAATAGATGTACTGTATGTATCTATATACATGCTTTTATCCGTATAAATATTTTAGTACATGTGAATGTTCACTGTGTTAACCCTTTCTTTTCAACACTCTAAAAAGATTTCACATGTATCTTATTCTATTGAAACTCTTTTTCTTTTCTGGACACACGTAGCTGCTATCAGTAGATTAACCGTAGTTCTGGTCAGCTCTAAAAAGATCTTGGAAATGAAATTTAATTAATGTAGAGATCGTATCCATAATGATTTGTTGTTTCAATTTCAAGCCACATAAGCAGTCTACAAAATATTAAAATTTCTTCAATCAATTAGAGATAAAGAAGAACAGTGATTTATTTATTCTGCTTTATTTACATTTAATTTTTCAAAAGTATATTATATTGAAACTTTATCTAATGTGTTCCCAATGCCCACAACGCTTTCCTTTAAATGGTGTATATATCCCTGGCTTGAAGTGAAATTTTACTGTCATAATCTATAATAACTAGACAACTACAACTTACAATTAATCAGTTTTTTGACATTGAGAGGAAAATCGAATATGCTTCTCACAATAAGTGTTAATACATAGATGAATATAGAGAACTACATTAGTTCTACATTCTTTAAAGGAATTACTAAACCCGATGAAGGATTTACAGCTTTTTAATTGAAAGTGTGTTGCCCCTGAGGACAAATCAAAGCCCTCTGAGCAAAGGACTCCATTGTTGTTGTTATATTCATCTCATAGATTTGAAGACAGATAAAGAAATATCTGTCGCAGGGCTTCAGTTAGGGGAACTATTTTTAGGACCGAAATGTTTGTATTACCTCTCCAGGACCAAATCATTTCTACTTGATCTTGTAGAACCCACATACTAAAGGACAATTATTTCTTCCATAAGTCTAATATGTGGAATAAAGTATACTACTTGATACAGTGTATTATTGCATGATACGAGATATTAGTAGGGCCAGGACAATTGCAAAGGCAGAATAATGTGGTTAAAATATACCAGCATGGGATATCTGCTGGACATACTAGATAACTAGGACACTTATTATCATTATCAAAACCTGCTTGAAAAAGAATTAGTGAAAATACACTCAACCGCAAAAAAAAACCGGACACTTAGATTTAGTCTTATAATTTTGTTAAATACTTAATATATATGTATATTAATCTTTTTAATTAAAATAAGTGGTTAATCTATAGGTTATTTAAACAAAATCTGCCAAAAGTGAATAATTTTTATTGATTATTTACACAAAAATACAAAATAAAAAAAAAAGAAAAAGATAAATTAACACATTTAAAAAAAAAAAGAATTATTCTTCATTTTTATTACAGTGAATGGTAGACTTCACTACCCCAAGCGTTTCGGCAATGTAACGTAAGCTCCGGCCTTCCATCTAAGTTTGAAAGACCCATTATTCTGGATCGAAATAAAAATAAAACATTAATTAAAGAAAATGCTTGGTTAATAATTAAAGATGTTTAAATGTGCGAAAAACTACTTACAGTTTAGAATAGATCAACTTCACGACAAATAAATCTAATCTGAGTTTTATCTAATTGTTTACTAATCCTGAAGGGATTAGTTCAATGGACTTAGACTCTAAATTCTCTGTAATAACTAGAATACCCACATAAAGAAAATTGCTGAAAATTAGCTTTTAATACGACAAAAATGAAGTGTCCGTTTTTTTTTTTTGCGGTTGAGTGTATATCTAGATGAATCAAAGATGACCAAATAAGTCTGGTACTCTTGTGTCAAATGACGAGTATATTGATCATAGTTCCAGGATTCAGTTATCAAAAGAAAATACCTATACAAAATGGAGTTTGCCACTGTCAGTGCAACCTCCATCATATTAACAATTGGCTTAGCTATAAAAACCACAAGTAACAGCACAAAATATTTACATATGTTTGAAGGGTTAATAAAATGCCCCCAGAAAGAACATATACTCATCCGATTTTCATTTTGAGTAAACGAGTTACTAAACATTTCATGCCCAGCTTAAATTTCAATTCCTGTTTATACAAACCTCTTACAACAGGAAAAGTGGAGAATAAATAGATTGTGAGATGAGATCACAAGTGTGTCATACCAGCACGTGGAAAGTCCGCTTAGTTTATGATGCCCCTATGTGATGGGGTTTTTTTTTTCCAGTTTTATGGAACAACCCTCCCCCATAATAATAGACAAAAAATTAAGAAAGGGTGCCATTTCAAAGGGATAGGAAAAAGAAGAAAACCTAAATTTGAAATGTTTGATATTAATGGTTTTCAATATTTGATAAATAACCTATCTCTCTAAAGAGATTTAAAATAAGATGTGATACTTTTCAATAAAATATAACTCAATTAAAAGAAATATTAATGTTGAGTATGGCAGTATTCGAGTATTGATTTAGTAAAATAAATAATCAGTTAAAAAGATAAAATTCTATTGATTATTTTTAATATATTAAGTACCCGAAATACTGTAGAGCATCTGATATGGTTAAAAATATTGAAATTAGTTATGTTGTATATTTGACCACACACAGGAATTTTAATTGTAGGCTTCATTATATTAATGATCAAAATGTTAAGAGGTTAGCTGTAAAAAATGTCAATATAAATTCAGTTAAATTGTTGTCTCCTTTTTATTCATAGTACCAATTTACGTGTACAATAGAGCAAACAGAAGTAGATAAATAATGTTCTTAACTTACAACACCGTTCGCCAAAATACAAAATTAATTGGGATGTTCAAAATTGCCCTCAGACCTAAAAAAAATATGTGTCATTATTGTAAAATCTAGACAAAATGTTTTGTATGTATTTAATTCAAATAAAGTAAGCTTTTTAACAGAAATACTACAATATAAGATAATAGGGAATGTAATGTTTTACTGAAGAAAAGTATCTAACTATTTTATTTATTAATACAATAATATGGGTACATTGAACAGGCAAATGGTTCAAACATTTTGTATTTTCAAGATTTCATCTTTCTCATATTTATGAAGTTTTGACTAATTTATCTAACATCTTCAGATACTGTAAAAAACATGATGAGAAAATATAAAAATTATATATATATATATATATATATATATATACAATGTAAGTTAATTAAGTAAATTTAAGTAAATAGTTAAATTAAAATACTCTTCAGGACTATACTAGAAAACTTATTATTTCTCAAGTAAATATGATGTTATTATCTATAAATTATAACCTACTAACTGTAAATTGTAAAAGACCAGCCTTGTGCTTTAGGAATTAATACAAATTGAATGTAAAATATATTGTTGGTTGGTAGTAGAGAGTTTTTTATGAGTTTAAACAAGATGAATATGTATTATATAAATATACAATGGTTGAATGTATTTAATATCGAAACTAAACTTGTTTCCTCAACTTGATTTAAAATAATTTTTTATATATTATACGTCTAAAAGATATCCTGAAATATACATATACATATATATATTTAAAATATTGTATACAGCATTTGTATATGAAATATCAAGAAAATAGCAACTTGATATATGTGTGTGGGTGAGTGTGTGTTTAGAAAAATGATTATTTATACTACATAGTAAATAAATAAATATATATATTCAGGGGAGGGTGGGGGAGAGATATTTTATAGTTGCAGGAGAAAATGATGTATTTACATTTGAAACGAACATTGCTTTAGCTGACTAAATCAAGTAGATTACAACCAAATCAAAGAGATTATCAACGAAGATCATTATAGTGCAACTTGTGATATAGCATAGAAGCTAATTGTAACATACATGCATTGAAAAATGTTTAAAACTATTAGAAATATAAGAAACTCTATTCACAGGTTTCTCATCAGCTGAAGGAAATTCAATTAACTATACTTGTTAAACTCTGTGATTTGTTGATCATACAAAATGAGGTCAAGTCATTTTGGAATTTAAAAACTATTTTAAAAATTGATTGTTTATAATAATTGTATTCATAAAAGATCAGGGAGCACGGAAAAGGAACTGGCATTAACGACATTCATAGCTGATATGAACTAACAAAAGGTTTGGGTATCAACTTGTTGATATTACAAGAGCATTTCAAAATTTGACTGTACAATCAGAAGATCAATTCAGAT
This sequence comes from Riptortus pedestris, assembly GCA_019009955.1. Lineage (NCBI taxonomy): Eukaryota > Metazoa > Arthropoda > Insecta > Hemiptera > Alydidae > Riptortus > Riptortus pedestris. The sequence goes on from CM032233.1 coordinate 13,511,939, forward strand.
GTGTACAATTGACAATTTGCCGTACCGAACCGTTCAATTCAATAAAACCTAAAAGAGTTGTTAACCCGGAGGGATGTAGTGTTTCACTATGACAAAGCAAGTTCATAAACATTTTTGTTTACAATTACGCTTAAACACAATCGGATCAGTTTTTCAGAGCTAAGGATCCAGAATTTTGTTAATGTTTATTCATGATGCTGTCATATTTATTTACCTACTTGTGCCTTATAATTCAAGTAAATTGTAGTCCTAAGAACACTCATCTTACAGTAATCACCTTACAAGACAGTTATACTGCAACACGCATGTTTAATAATGTAATAAGCATTACAAAGTTATATTTAGGTATTGGTTTATTAACTATATAATGATAGTTAGCTATTTTTTTGTTTAAGATAAATTATATAGACTGTACCGTTTAAAATGATGTTTTTTTTTTCTTTAATAAGGATAATTAACTGGTCTGAAAAGAATCCAGCAAATTAGGATTATGAGGTTCTATGTACATAGAAGTTCATAAAAAAACAATGATGAAATCTCATTTACTTGTGTATTCAATTTCTGTTTAATAATAGAACATTATAAACTCAACAGACTATATTTGTTAAGTTTCAAAAAGTAATGCCTAATTTGCATTAAGACTTTTATACTAGAAATGTGAACTTGATTATGCAAAGTGTAGTTTCTTTCACATTCTAACCCTTTCTTACATGTAATGAAGTAATAAAACACATTACTTTAATTTAAACTGGGAGCAATTAATTATTAAAGATCTATAAATCATGAATTCATACGTGTTTTAGACAAATCAAGAAGAAATTTTCAGTTTGAAATAATATATGTTTCTTTAAACTGGTTTCTAAAAATACCGAGTTCGATTATATATATTTCCGAAGTACAATTATACCAGTTATTATCAATAACTAAATTCAACAAATAGCGTGTGTTTACCTAAGTTTGATTTTCTTATATATGTATTAATGCAAAAATGAACGAGTGGGGGAAAAAAAAAACATTCAGTATGAGTGATTTGAAAACAAAACATTTCATCTCAGGCATTTAATAAGGTAAATGCACCTATAGTCACAGGCCTTTCAACATTTGATTGGTAGAAGTAACGAAAATCCGGTAAAATGGTATTATTAAAGTATAAGTAGAATTGCATTACCTTCCATGATAAAAAAACAATGTAATATATCAAATTCACGATGAACAATGGTCCTGTGTGATATTAACAAAATAGAACTGAGAAAACAGGTTAGCAACATAACGAAACTGAAAAGCTATGTTAGATAAATTATATCTAAATATTCTCATACTGGCTTCATGGTTGCTTAATAATAAAAGTAATAATAAGTCAGCTCTTTTTTTAATAATAAATACATTTTTTATTTAAACTTATAATCAGGATCCAGGGCCTCATAAAACATGTGGGCGGCGCCTTTTCTCTTCCCAAAAAATAAGCTTCTTTATTACATTGGTATAAATTAAAATATCTCTATTGTTATGGGTCAAATAAAAAGTTGTATATAACCAATTTTGTTGGAAATTAAATTCTCTATAACTGTTATTTGTGTTTTAGCAGATTCCCTTTAGGGAAAACAGCTATTGAGGTCGTACTCATGACGCGATTTAGGAAATGTTTCTTCAAATGTCCATCGATCCTACCTAGTAGATGACGAAAATGAGGTCCGTTCAAAACTCTATATCTATTATATATATATATATATATATATATATATATATATATATATATATATATATATATATATTCTCTGATACCGCTCTAGCGGTCGCAATTATTGTTTAATGGTTGGTTACCAAATTCGGCATTTAGTCGTTTTATGTAAAAAGAAAAAGTCCGTCACGCAGGGGCTGCGTAAACTAAGCAGATTTCCTATGTGAAGTTTAGCAATAGAGAAATCTGCATACTGGTAACACAACACCACCATAAGTAAATACAAACGGTAAAGAGAAATCTTTCAGTTAATTTTAATAAACTCCCAACTGAAACGGCTTCTGAATTGTAAGAATAATTTATATTTTAATAACTCAAATTTTAGTAGTCCAAGAAGGGGGGGGCGGATGAATAGAACGTATTTGCATAAATCTCACAAAGTAATGAAGGTTAGGTAAGGTTAGAAACGACAGGTTAGGTTAGAAGCTTCCGCCAGAGCCGAGACTTACGAAAACGGCCGAACTAACCCGAACAACACCCGACCACAGACTTCATAAAAATGCAAATATCTCGGTTAATATTCAAGATAGAAAATAAGTGTATTTAACAATATTTATAGTAAATTTAATTTGCAATAAGATATTTTGAATTTTAAAAAATCCCCCCCCCCCTCCCATTGGTCCGATTTCAGCCATTAACGAACTTGATCTTCCTTTTTACATAAAACGATTAAATTCTGAGTTTGGTAACGATCAAACAAAAATTGCGACCGCTAGAGCGTTAACAGACAAATATATATATATATATATATATATATATATATATTTGTCTGTTAACGCTCTAGCGGTCGCAATTTTTGTTTGATCGTTACCAAACTCGGAATTTAATCGTTTTATGTAAAAAGAAAGATCAAGTTCGTTAATGGCTGAAATCGGACCAGTGGGAGGGGGGGTTTAGAGGGGGGGATTTTTGAAAATTCACAATATCTCCGTTATTATGCGTCGGATCGAAAAATTATATACAATCAATCTTATTGTAAATTAAATTTACTATAAATATTGTTCTATATATTTATTCTGTATCTTGAATATTAACCGAGATATTTGCATTTGTATTCTGTGTGTCGTCGGCAGAAGTCGTCTACGTTCGGGAATTTCCGCCGAGAGCTCTGGCGGCCGTTCCCATAACTATTCGTCCCTCTTGAATAGGTTTAGAGATACCTTACTTCTGCAGGTGTTATTGGGCAGATTTATCTACTGGAAAACGTCACGTGGGAAATGTGCTTAGTTTACGCAGCCCTGCGTGACGGAATTTTTTTCTTATCTTGAATATTAAGCGAGATATCGTATCTCGGATATTAGGATTTTATGTTTTGGACTACGTAAGTTCATCAATACTATACTTAAAGTTAAATGTAAAACAGAAGATCATATTCGATTGCGGATGTAATTGAATCAGAAGTAGGGGGGGGGGGGTGAAGAATAGGGGAAATCAAAAACTGAGATGTCTTTGTTATTATAGGACAATTAGAAATAAAAGTCCGTCACGCAGGGGCTGCGTAAACTAAGCAGATTTCCCACGTGAAGTTATACAATAGAGAAATCTGCATACTGGTAACACAATACCACCGTGATTAGATAATGAGAAATCTTTCAGTTAATTAAAATAAATTCCCAACTGAAACGGCTTCTGAATTGTAAGAATAATTTATATATTAATAACTCAAATTTTAGTAGTCCAAGAACTAAAGAAGGGGGGTGGGGGCGGATGAACAGAACGTATTTGCATAAATCTCACAAAGTAAAGAAGGTAAGGTAAGGTTAGAAACGACAGGTTAGAAGAAGCTTCACCTGAGCCGAGAAATTACGAAGATTGCCGACGTAGTCCGAACTATACCCGACCACAGACTTCATAAAAATGCAAATATCTCGGTTAATATTCAAGATAGAGAATAAATGTATATAACAATCTTTATAGTAAATTTAATTTGCAATAAGATTGGTTCTATACAATTTTTCGATCCGATGCATAATAACGGAGATATTTTGAATTTTCGAAAATCCCCCCTCTAAACCCCCCCTCCCACTTGTCCGATTTCAGCCGTTAACGAACTTGATCTTTCTTTTTACATAAAACGCTTAAATATGAAGTTTGGTAAGGATCAAACAAAAATTGCGACCGATAGAGCGGTAACAGACAAATATATATATATATATATATATATATATATATATATATATATATATATATATATATATATATATACACACACATACAGTTTTGAACGGACCTCATTTTCGTCATCTACTAGGTAGGATCGATGGACATTTGAAGAAAAATGTCGAAAATTCCGTCATGAGTACAACCTCAGTAGCTGATTTCCCTTAGGGGAAATCTGCTAAAATGTTATACAACCAATTTTGTTGCACATGTAATTATCTATAATTATTATAATATGCATGTTTTTCTATTCTAGAATATTATGTGAGATATTTGCATTCTTTTGTTTTCAGTTTTCAGCGTAATATAGACCAGGGATGAGCAACACGCGGCCCGCATGCGGCCCTTTGAATACGTCCATGCGGCCCGCAAGCATTTCTAAAATTGAATTTATTTCATCGACTTTCTCCCATCAATATATTGTTATAAAATTAATTATAATAAAATGCTAGTACATACTAAACCGAAAAAAAATTTGTGGCGAGTTACTCACTTTTCGGCGACTTTTCCAAACATACAATACGAACTCGCCTTGTCTGGGCATGTTTAGCAGATTCCCTTGAGGGAAAGCAGATATTGAGATTGTACTCTTGACGTAATTTTCAAAATTATCCTCCAAATGTCCATCGATCCTACCTAAGAGATGACGAAATTGAGGTCCGTTCAAAATTGTCTATATACATATTTGTCTGTTGTCTAGCGGCCGAAATTAACGTTTTATAGTTACCAAACTCGATATATAGTTGTTTTATGTAAAAAGAAAGATCAAGTTCGAAATATCTCCGTTACTATTCGTCGGATTTGAAAAGTGTATAGAATCAATCTTATTGCAAACTAAATATACTATAATAGTTATTTATTATACAAGTGACGAAAGTAGGTCATTTTACAATTCGAGTGAAACGTTTACGCACACGAGCAAAGCGAGTGTGGTAATTTCACGAGAGTTTTAAATTCTACTTTCGTCACGAGAGTAATATTAAATTTTTTCTGTAATCGTGTAATACATGATCAGATCTAACCAGAATATGAACAAAATTAGGATGTTGTAAAGATTATTGTATGTTGTTGGTAGGTTATAAGCATGGTTGTGAAAGGTTATAAGTATAGTTATAAAACAACTAGTGATGATTGTGAAGTAGTGCAGTTATAAACAAGTGCAGGTTATAAACAAGGAAGGTAATTATTATTATATTTAAATTTTAAAATATTTTGATTATTTCCTCCAATAATTCATTCACATTTCAATTTATTTTGTTAAAATAAATTCTTACAATGTTAAGAAACATTTAAAAGCATTTAATTTCCAACTTCAAATTATTTTTTAATTTATACTTATTACTAATTAAGAAGGCAATTCACTTTCTTCACTCTATTGCAAAATGTTTCACTTTCTTCACTCATTTCAGTTTAGTAATGTTACCATTATTCAACGATTACAGAAAAATGTTGTTTTATACATTTCTTCTCTATCTCGAATTTTAACCGAGATACTTACATTTTTCAGTTCTCAGCCTACAGCAAATCCCCAATTCTACTCATGTTACATAAACAATACTCTGTTATATAATAAACCACTTTATTCGAAGCTTAAATGCGAAATATTGTTTTCAGAGACCTTTAATATATGATCTAATACAAATATGTTCTTGTTAACCCCTCCCCACCGTCTTAAGTTCTTAGACTACTAAAATTTGATTGATTGAGGTAAATTTGTTCTGATTCTATATGAAATAAATAATAATAATATATACATATATATAAAATTGTAACCTCTGGCTGTACATTGATTTTTTCGCGAAATTTCACGACTTTTCGTTTCACATGTCATAGACACCATAACTGCATTTGAGCAGATTTCCCTTAAGGGAAATCAGCTATTGAGGTTGTACTCATGATGCGTTTTTCGATATTTTTCTTCAAATGTCCATCGAAATTAGAAATATCTCCGTTACCATACGTCGGATCGAAAAGGTGTATAGAACCAACCTTATTGCAAATTAAATGTACTACAAATACTGTTATATACATTTATTCTCTATCTTGAATATTAACCGAGATATTTGAATTTTTCAGTTTTCAGCCATTAGCAAACCGCCACTTCTACTCATGTTACATAAACAATACTCTGCTACATAATAAATCACATTATTCGAAGTTTAAATACCAAAAATTGTATTGAAGTGACCTTTATTATACGAGGTACATGCAAATATGTCCAGGTGCCCCCCCCCCCCGTCTTTTGGTTTTAGACTACTAAAATTTGATTGATTGAGATAACAATTATTCTGACTCATTGTTAATTACAGTACTAGATATAGATAGTAAATAGGTCTCAATAAAATTAATATGTTATATTCTGATATATTTCAGTAATTGTTTTTCTTTCCGGTGTGAGGCGGGCAGACCTGTTTGTTTACATTTCTAACCTAACGCTTCCTGTCGGCAGGTTATTGAAATTGGATGAAACATTTCTTATTTCCGTTTGTATTTATTCACGGTGGTGTTGTGTTAGCAGTATGTATATTTATCTATTACTAAAATTCACGTGGTAAATCTGCTTAGTTTACGCAGCCCTTGCGTGACGGACTTTTGTTTCTTTCGTGTATGTTTCACGCATAAACGGCTGAATCGAATTTTATGAAACTTGGTATGTATATTACTACTATTCCAACTTAGACTTTAGGTTATGTTAACATTCTCTGAGACGAACAAGAGTGGGGGTTATAAGGGAGGCCTGACATTAAAAATAGCGATATTTCGTTTCCTATTGCATTTTCGGCAATTATGCCCATAACAAAAGTTGTTTATTTTATTATTTGGAGTAACGTTTGTTATATACACTTTTGTCGTATACCTAAGTATAAATGAGTTATACGTTAATAACTACTGCGGAATTCAACAATTTTATTTGGGACAAAAAACTGAACCGAACTAAACCAAACTCGGTATGTGTATTAGCACTAACACATTCATTATAACAAGCCATACCAACATTTCTAGGGACGGGCAGGAGTGGGGGTTGTAAGGTAGGCCTTAAGTTAAAAATAGCGATATTTCGTTTCCTATTGGTTTTTTGGAAAATGTGCATATAACAAAAGTTGTTAATTTTGTTATTTAGAGTAACTTTTGTTATTTTTACATTTGTTTTATAACAAAGTATAAACAAGATATACACCAACAACTAAAGCGGGAGCCAACTATTTTATTGGGTACTAACGGTTGAACCGAATTTAACAAAACTCGGTTTGTGAATTCGCATTTATTCTTCAAGATTATAAGCTATATTAAAATTATTAGGTTCATACAAGAGTGGGGGTTATATGGGATGCCTGAAATTAAAAATATTGATCGGCTATTGTCGGTTCTGTTCGTGAGATTCCGCCAAATGTTAGTTTCCGTAACTGCTCGGCTCTCGTGAAATTGGTTTAGATACTCGTGTAAGCTTCTACTTTGTGAGATATATGCAAATACGTTCTGTTGATATCCCTCTCCCCTTCTTTAGTTCTTGGACTACTAAATTTTTAGTGATTGCAATAAAAAGTATTCTGATTTATTATAAATTACAGTACTAGATATAGTAAATAATTTGCAATAAAGTTAATATGTTGTACTCAGATATATTTCAGTAATTGTTTTTCTTTCCGGTGAAGAATATGTCTATGTATTTGTTCAAATCTGAGTTGTTGGCAGACCTGTTTGTTTACAATCAGAAGCCGTTTCCGTAGGAAGCTTATTAAAATTAACTGAAAGATTTCTCATTATCGTTTGTATTTACTCACGGTGGTGTTAAGTGTTACCAAATTTGCAGATTTCTCTATTGTAAAACTTCATGTTGGAAATTTGCTTAGCCTACGCAGTACTTTTTTTAGTTAGAAATAGAGAATATGTGGTGAGATGAGATCAAAAGTGTGCCTTGCCAGCATCTGGGAGATTTGCTTAGTTTACCAAGCTCTTGCGTGACAAAGTATTGGGGCTTCAAAACTATATAGAGGTTTATCGGATAATCGAAACAAACTTGTCTAACCTAGTGGCACAAAGTTGACAGTTTCAGGAAGGGATGGGGTGTCAGAAACTAAGCCACTGGCTGAACCCAGCCATCATTCCATTGTTGTCAGACTGGGAGCTGAGTATCAGAGCTAGCATGTATTTAGAATGGCAGCA
>CM032233.1:13522500-13542500 GCA_019009955.1 Riptortus pedestris
AAAATAATATATACATACATACATACATGTATATGTGGGCACCTATAGCCGTGGGGGTATCTACCACTACCGTCAAAATGATGAAGGTAATAATCCGAGTTGATATTCTGGCGGGTGGAAGTGACTTCTAATGTAGGTAGGATGAATGAATTGGCTGCGCTTCAGAGCGCTTTGATGCAGTGCATCATCATCAGTGCCCGAAGGTCCCGGATGTTGACTTGCCGGCTCTTGGAACTACGTAGACTGACCAGTCTAGCTATTATGGAAGCTTATTAAAATTAACTGAAAGATTTCTCATTACCGTTTGTATTTACTTAAGGCAATGGTGAGTGTTACCAGTATGCTCTCTGTTTTTAGTTTACGCAGCCCCTGCATGACGGACTTTTTATGTAAGACAAAGGAGGAAATAGATAATAGAATGCGTGATGACTATATCCCACATCCATTCCGACCACTTGGAAAATTGCGCGGCTGCCAAGTGAGGGTTATAGTGACTTTTATGACGACGGGTGCATTTTCGAGTCAAAACTTGGCCAAATTTTAAATAATAGGCCCCTCTTCAAAATGCCAGTATACAATCACTACTTATTCATCTGACAGTCTTAATTAATAATGAAAGGAGTTTGATTTAAATCTGAATCAGCGCTGCACGAAGGCAATTACGCAATAAAACTTTCTCCTGAAGACCAACAAATTAAACTCGTGAAATCTGAATGAAGACACTAGCACGAATCTTAATTGTTTTGGCACGGAGTTTTTTGATTAAGAAGTTGTAACCCAAATGAATCCAGGCAACAGAAGTTGAGCAGAATCGCATTTTATACTGAAAATTATATTGTTGGAAGTTGTGAAAAGTTCTCATGCGCGAAGTTCTATCCAAGAACTTTCTTTGAAGAAGGATCCATAATACTCTAAAAGTTTTTAGTTCTACAACTTCGATATCAACATATTATAGCATTATTCACTGTCCACAGTTGCAATACTTTCTTTAATTTCTAAGTTGCCCGTTAAAAAAAAAAAAAAAAAACACTAACAAAATTTCTGCAACACTTTTAGTTCCTATCCATCCAACTCTATTATCAGCGAAACTTTTCTACGAAATTCTTTAGATGAATAAGATTTTTCTGAATATCTAAAGCTTGTAATTTTGAGCAGATTTCCCTTGGGAAATTAGCTATTGAGGTTGTACTCATGACGCGGTTTTCGAAAAATTTCTTCAAATGTCCATCGGTCTTACCTAGTAAATGACGAAAATGAGGTCCGTTCAAAATTTTATATATATATATATATATATATATATATATAATAAATACATAAATCCTTTATTTGTGCGTACATAAATATTACAGATCGTGAAGATACAGTACATTTTTTTCATTAAATACTTCTAGTACAAATTCAACTTAATTTTGAGGTCTCGTGTGCGAAGATATGCTTGTTTATTTCAGGTTTAACCCTGGCCATGTAGTGTGCTTCTCCAAGTCTCTTTCATTCTCTTCTTTATTCAGCAATCTCTGAACTATATATCTATTATATGTCTGTTAACGCTCTAGCGGTCGCAATTTTCGTTTAAACTCCATATTTAATCGTTTTGTGTAAAAAGAAAGATCAGCTTCTTAATGGCTGACACCCAACCAGTAGGGGGGGGGGGTTGGAGGGGGATTTTCGAAAATTGGAAATATCTCCATTACTATACGTCGGATTGAAAATCTGTATAGAACCAATCCTACCGCAAATGTAATGTTCTATAAATGTTGTTATGAAGGAATTTTACTATCTTGATTATTAACCGAGATATTTGCATTTTATAGTTTTCAGCCTTTAGTACCCCCCCCCCCCTTCTAATCATGCCATATTAACAATAAGCTGTTATATTATGAAGAACATTATTTGATGCATAAATACCAAATACTGTTCTCAGTGAAATTTTACTTTTTGAGAAAAATGAAAATACGCAGCGCATGTGTGAAATCTGCTTAGTTTACGCAGCCCCTGCTTGACGGACTTGTAAATAACTTGCTTGCTTAGGCATATTTACTCATGGCAATTTATTAGTGTTTAATGTCTAATGTTGTACGAATTATTGCTAAATGTTTTCCGTAACATAAAATAGTCTGAAAAAATGGTTTAAATCTGAAAATAGGACTCAGAGCTATAAAAAATAAATCCAACTATCCATTGATAAATAAGATTATATAAGATAAATAGGATATCTATTATAAAATACCCAACAAATATCATTCATGTTGGTCCCGTTTCACTTAAATATTGTTACGTTTTTATTACAAAACCAGTAATAAAACGTTGTTAATAAGAGTTCGTTTGGATTGCAAAATTAAACACACACACAAGTTTCACAGTTTAACACTGCACGATTTATTTCTCAATGTACAATACTCTTGGTTAATTATTACTACTCACAGAATTACATTGATAGTGTAACTGTTCTTTAGGTTACACAGTCCAATAATTCACTCGCGGTCACTGAACTTTACATAAAACGACGGCACTGCACTGTCCTTTACTTCGCGGCACTGCACTGTCTTAAACACGCCATAAACTGTTACCTTTAAGTAACAGTAATGTTGTCTTTAAACACGGCACAACACTTTTCTTCACGGCACAACACTTTACCGCACTGCACTAAGTCGCGCTGAACATCCCTCGAAGACCGTCGAGCAACCACTGAACTGAGGGGTACTGTGAGAGTCCCTTTTAAATGCTTGTAGAAGTGTCTAGGCATAGAAGGTTCCAGTTCTTCCTGGAAGGTCCCTAATTAGATTCGCTCGTTCCACTAGTCTTTGTTCCTCCCCTCACGCGGCTCTCTGTGAGCGAGAGAGCTCTTTGTGTATTCGCCCACTTATCCAATTCTCGCAACACTATTTTAGTAGATTTCACTAGTCTGCCAAAAAAAAAAAATCCGGCTGCGTAAACTAGGCAGATTTCCCTCGTGAAGTGTATTTATAGATAAACCTACATACTGCTATAATAAATACAAACGGTAATAAGAAATATTTCTCCTACCGGCGGGAAGCGTCTCAAATGTAAAAAAAACAGGTCTGCAAACGGTTCACCGGGAAGAAAAACAATTACCGAATTATATCAGAATGTAACATATTAATTCTATTGAAAACTGAGCACTATAACTAGTACTATAATTTATAATGAATAAGAATAATTTTCATCTCAATCAATCAAATTTCAGTTGTCTAAAAATTTATGACCTGGGGGGGGGGTCACAAGAACATATTAGCATGTATCTAGTATAATAAGTCTAGCCGCCATACCACGCTCCAGATTGATCTTGGTTATTCTTAGCTGCAACTCGAGTTCGACATGGTAGTTGCCCTGCAATCACTAGAAGTGAAGCCACCATTAGCAATGCCTTCCTCTGGCTCTTTACCAGCACCTTAACATGGGTCTTGGTTGGGTTCGAGAAGCAAGCAGGAGCTGCATATGCAACTATTAGCAAATAAAGAGTCTTGTACAGAATATCTTAGGTTCCTGGAACTAACTCCCCACGTGTTCCTCGCAATTGACGCTATATTGCCATATCAGGCCTAGGACCACTACTGTATCTCATAAACACATTTGACATCCCTACATCTCCGACAACTCTCCTAGCTACCTATGCAGATGATGTGTCATGTTGTGACAATCCTTTCATCCGATCCCGATATTGCTACTGCTTCGAAGAGTATCCAATTCCACTTAACAAAGATCGAAAAATGATCAATAATTAAAAGACTGGAACTTAACAGACGATTCGGACAACTTTACGGACCGCTAAATAGAAGATCTCACTTGTCTACCGAAAACAAACTAACAGTATACACGTTACTACTTAAACCAATACGGACATACGCAATAGAGGTTTGGGGTACAGCAAAACCTTCGAACATCAGACGCATCCAGACTTTCCAATCCGCGCACCATAGTAGATGCTCCATATTATATCACCAACCACGCTCTCCATAAAGATCTTAATATCCCACTTGTAAAGGACATAATTCCCTTAAGATTTAAAAAATTCCACAGCAGGCTATCCAATCAACCTAATCTAGAAGTCCTAGCCCTTTCCAGTACCACTCATCCATATTCCCTTCCACGGCGCCTCAAGAAACAATGGCCCAGAGATCTCCTATAGAAGTGTAAAGTGAAGTGATAGCAGTGGCTATTTTCTTATCAAGTGCCATTCCTCCTTAGCTCTTGACTTCCTTGCCATGCAGGCGTTGTGGTGAAGGGGTGTAGCTTCTGTCGAGAGTGATGGAGGACGATATTATTGTACATATCACATTACAAAATGCTTTTAAATGCAGACTGAAATATTCTTAATTAAATAAAATAAAATATTACCATACAGTCTGCATTTTTTCAGTTTATGCAGATCTGCATGGTTGACTTTATTAATTATTAATTAATTTAATGGACTTGCGGTCATTTAAACTCTACCATTTGACGTAATCATACTAAGCCGAATTATCGAATTTGAGCTTGATCCAAAGACAATGGATTTACTCACTGACAGGCAGAATATCACTCTTCCTTACTATAGTACGTCCGTCAATTATCATTGTCGAAACTTAAATTGGTGTGTTAAATCTAATAAGGACCTTTTTGTCTTTCAGTGAAGATGTTCCCGAGTGGCTGAAGATGATACGTTACGAGTTTGTTAGAATTGTGCCGCTATGATCGTGATTGAAATAGAGTACAAAGTCCACTGAGAACCTCCATTTGAGAAGAGCGTAATGGAGTTAAGAGTTGGAAAAACACAAAGCTGTCTGAAGGTGGAAGAAGGGAGTTGGAGGTTTGCGGCGGGCATTAGAGCCCCTTCGCCCCGGCTTTGGGAGAGAGGACTTTCCCTTTGGAATAACTGATTGCCTACAAATCCCCGCTACTTGGGGAAGAGTGGGTGTGGCCCAAAATGGAAAATGATGATCCAGATAGGTGTTAGGAGGGATGAAAAGTTTTGTTAACAAGGGAAAACTTTTTATTCTCAAAGTGCCATCTGGGCGGGGGAGGGGGCCATTTCCCCTGGATTTATCCCTAAGGCCCCCGCTGTCAGTCTTCCTTCTCAAACTCCACTAGTCTTACCTCGCCTCAAATACATTTTTTAAACTCTCCATTCACTTCCAACGTAATCGCGTCAGGTGATGTACAGCCCTAACATACTCCGTTGGGCCGACAGTTCCAGTTACCAGCGCGTCACTCTCCCAAATTACTGTTTTCACTGATCTTTAAAAGATGAAATACAAACAAATACGTAGTACAATGACGTCATCAATTATAGGGGGGGGGGTTGGTGGGAGGGTGAACTCGAAAATTCAAAATATCTCCGTTATTATGACTAGTATCAACAAATGTTGTAGAACAAATCTTCTCGCTCTACTATTGTTGGTATATACATTTTCTCATAACTCTGAAATTAAACCAGTTATTCGTGCTTTCTTGTTTCAGCCTACCGTAAAAACTCACTTTCACATAGACTTTTAAATAGACATATAAGAGAATTACTGTAAAATGAGATCAAAAGTGTGCCATCCAGAGCGTGGCAAATCTTCTTAGTTTACGTAGCTCCTATCTTAAACGTAACTTGCTCTAAACATGCCAGGCATGATTTATGGCGTCATTAACCTTTGAACGACAAGGCTGTGACCCAAGACAAATTTGACACCTACCTGCCATATGCATATTTTCCATTTTATTTTGCTCAGAATCACTCTACTTGTCTCAAAATAACATTTAGAAAAGTTAAGAAGAATAGTGTGTTAGCGTGTGCGTGTGCTTGATAGAATCCCCCCCCCCCTCGTCACCAATTAGAGCTTATAATGAAATATTAAATAAAAATATGCTAAAAATATATTTATAGTATAATAATATGTTATGTAATATTTATTAAATAATAACATACTATGTAATACCTTTACTTACGAAATAAATAAGCAAAGAAGCATATATTAGTAGCATATTATTATTATACAATAATATACCTAATTATAAAAGATTATACACAAATATTAGCCTACGCAGTACAAAAAGAAATCAAAGTACACTCATTTAGAAAATAACGCAAAAACAAAAAAAAATTGAAACTATTCATTTGACGATTCGTTATTGGCAAAACATTCAGGGAAACCATAGTATACTATAAGTTCACCGCAAATACTTCTTTGGCATTTACAGCAAAGACGGGTAACCTCTTCTATTTTTTATTATTATTTATAAATCACTAACACTTTCTTCCATTTGTCTTATAAGTTCATTTATAATCTCATATTCAGTGATAAATTGCGAATTCAGTGTCAGAAAATTTACAAAAGGGCAGTTAAACAACAAGGCTGTGTCAAATAGGACACCTACCGGCACAAACACTCCAAAAAGGTACGAAAATGGTGGAAGACAGAGCGTGCAATGAGGTTGACATGTTGTTGACTATTGAATAGGAGGGTTTAAGCACACCAGTCTTGTATTAATTAGAATTTTACCTAAGTTTATTTTATATATATATATATATATATATATATATATATATATATATATATATATATATATACACACAATTTATAACGGACCTCATTTTCGTTATGTGCTGGGTAGGATCGATGGACATTTGAAGAATTTTTTTGAAAATCCCATCAAGAGTACAACCTCAATAGCTGATTTCCCGTAAAGGAAATCTGCTAAAACGGACGAGTAACTCTCTTAATATTAGATATACATAATAAATGAATAGAAAAAAACATTTATAGGAAATAAATTTTTCAACTAGTTTGGCTATAAACAATTTTGCTATCCGATTCATAATAACTGAGATTTAATGATTTTCCAACTTTTCTCGTCTCAATGAAACTGTTATTCTCCTTCTTTTGAAGGGCGACACGCTTCAGAAAATCATTCGGGTCATATTCTATATTTATTTTGGGCCCTAATAATCAGAGTCAGAAAGCTCTAATTCAATTAGTTAATTAAGATGATTTTAGGTATTTCTCTTTGACCCTTGACATTAAAAGGGCAACCAAGAACATTTAGGCGAAATTAACTCAGTGAAGTTAGGTACTGGACGAAAAACGATTTCTAGTAATTCCGTCAGCCTTAAATTTGTCAGAGTTTGGTTAAATTTAAATTCAAAATTTATAATATTCGTAAACTTGTAAACTGCCAATCTTAAAATGTAAATCTATTCCATGTCTAAAGATAACATATGAACATTAAGTTATTTTCCTTTTATTTAAGCCAGCTACTTCAGAAGCGAAATAGCCCCAGATTCCTGCCAGTAGAAGACTTTGTCCAACTTGTTATTTTTATCTCAGCTATTGAGGTCGTACTCATGACGCGATTTTCGAAATTTTTCTTCAAATGTCCATCCATCCTACCGAGGAGAGGACGAAAATGAGGTCCGTTCAAAAATATATATATATATATATATATATATATATATATATATATATATATATATATTTGTCTGTTAACGCAAATTTTGTTTGATCGTTACCAAACTTGAGATTTAATCATTTTAAGTAAAAAGAAAGATCAAGTTCGTTAATGGCTGAAATCGGACAAGTGGGAGGGGAGGATTTTCGAAATATGGCCGTTATTATGAGTCGGATCAAAACATTTATAGAACCAATCTTATTGAAAATTAAATGTGCTATAGATGTTGTTATACACATTTATTTTCTATCTTAAATATTAATAGAGATATTTGCATTTTTCAGCCTTCAGCAAAACCCCCACTTTTACTCATGTTACATAAACAATACTCTGTTATGTAATAAACCACATTAAATACCAGATATTGTTTCCAAGAGACCTTTATTATACGTGATAAATGCAATGTTATAGTGACCCCTTCCCCCTTCTTAAGTTCTTGGACTACTAAAATTTGATTGATTGAGATAGTAATTATTCTGAACCATTATAATTTAAAGTGCTAGATATAGTGAATAGTTTTTAATATAATTAATAATGTTATATTCTGATATATTTCCGTACTTGTTTTCTTTTCCAGTTAGAAGTTGGCACACCTGTTTGTTTACGTTTCAGGTGCTTCCCGTCTGGAGGTATGTTGTATTTATTCACTTGTTATTGACGGTGCTATTGTGTAATCAGTGTGTAGATTTATCTTTTTTTAAACATCACGAGGGAAATCTGCTTAGTTTACGCTACCCCTGCGTGACGAATCTTTTCTTAGTGCTACTTATAATGTGTAACGTATTTACTTGAGATATTTCGGAGTTTGTTTTTGTGAGACTGGTGGACCAGGCCGGGCCTGGATTAGCATCACATTCTGTGAGACAATTAGTTATACTCTCATAAAATTGTTGTTCCACAGATATTGCCGGAAAGATTTGTAATACACAATAATTGTTTTTAAGATAAAAAGCTTCACACTGTTTGTAAATGCATTGGCTGATGTGAACAATAAAAAAAAAAGAAGGAAAAAAAGAGAAATAAATGGGGGCTCTAAGGCAGAGGTCGAAGGAAAAGAGGGTAGAGGAGGGCTAAGATTGGATTCGGTTTGGCCTCCACTAAGAAATGCTGTTGTCGGTAGAAAGAGACACTAAATCCACGGACCTATCCCTATCCCTATCTAACTCCTTTAAATAAGAAATAGCCAATTCTCGGAGCGGGCATGATACAGCTGGGGCGGGGGTGGGGTTCGTCTTATCCGATGCCCAGGTCCCTCCCCTCCATCCCTTAATCCCCTCTCAGCATATCCCTCAACACACTGCCTATCCCTTAGTCCACTCCTCCACCTATCCCATGCTTCCTCACCTCCTTTCCGTCTCTGCTCCAACTCAGCAGTCATCGTGCCCACCTCTCCTTTAACCTGTGGCTCCCGCTGCCCGCCCCTTTCTCAACTCATTATAACCCCTCCCTACCCCTTTCCCATTCATCACTCGACCTATAGCTCCCGTACTACATCTCATGCTTCACCATATCCCTCGTCTCACCCTAACCACTCCCTACCTTCCCTCAATCTACCATTCATGGTTGTCATCCCATTACCCTAGGCACTTTGCACCTTATTTATGTTTAAAATCATCCGACTCATTGATTCCTCTACATATAAATCCCATTTCCCACATTTCTCCTACTAATTGTGTACTAGAAATGGAAAAGACTGAAAGTGCCACGATGTAAAATATCCAGTATTCAATAAAAACTATAAAACTTATAATATATACTTAAAGCCTGTATAATTAATTCATTATAATAGTTATTTATTATACAAGTGACGAAAGTAGATCATTTTACAACTCGAGTGAAACGTTTACCCACACGAGCGAAGCGAGTGTGGTAATTTCACGAGAGTTGTAAATTCTACTTTCGTCACGAGTGTAATATTAACTTTTTTCTGTAATCGTGTAGTACATGATCAGATCCAACCAGAATATGAACAAAATTAGGATGTTGTGAAGATTATGGTATGTTGACGGTAGGTTATAAGCATGGTTGTGAAAGGTTATAAGCATAGTTATAAAACAACTAGTGATGATTGTGAAGTAGTGCAGTTATAAACAAGTGCAGGTTATAAACAAGGAAGGTAATCATTATTATATTTAAATTTTATAATATATTGATTATTTCCACCAATAATTCATTCACATTTCAATTTATTTTGTTAAAATAAATTCTTACAATGTTAAGAAACATTTAAAAGCATTTAATTTCCAACTTCAAATTATTTTTTAATTTATACTTATTACTAATTAAGAAGGCAATTCACTTTCTTCACTTGTGAAGAAAGTGATTACTTTCTTCACTCTATTGCAAAATGTTTCACTTTCTTCACTCATTTCAGTTTAGTAATGTTACCATTATTCAACAATTACAGAAAAAATACATTATATATTTATACTTAATTAATACATTTTTTTATTTAATTGAACATATATTACTTGATTTTGTATGGGAAAAGCTGAAACTGCCATCGTATCTTTTTTTGGGAAACGCTGTAAGTGCCATGCCTTTTTAGTTGAAAGACTTTAAGTGTAGCGCACACTACTAAAATAAGATGAATGTTCATAGTGGTGTTGCCATTTTAAACGTAACATCTATTTTTTAGGTTTTGTTTTTTTTAACCATAGTGGAAAAAAAATGGGTTTAAACATTAAAAAAATTAAAAATTAAAGAAATTATTGGTTAGGCTACATTATTTTTAAGAGGTATTATAAGTTGTATATGTATTAAATATATATGTACAGTATATTAAAATATATGTATTAAAATATTATCTCTCTCTTGTCTCCTATTCTCCACCGTCTTCTAGAAGTCGTCTTCTTCTTGCTCGTCCACGGCAGGGTGCTCCTCTACGGCAGGCTGATTAGGTCCATGAACGATAGCCCTGTAGAACGCCTTGTCTTCGTCTTTCTCCAAGTATTCAATCATTCCCTCTATATCCTTCTTCTTTTCTTGTGATATCTTGCACTTGAACTGAATTTTTGGTAACTTATCGACATCAGGGAGGTCACCAAGATTTTTATTCTTCTTTAAAACGTTTACCTTTTCCCAAGATACCATATCACCGTCCGGTGACAAAAGGGAAGCCACTTTTACAATGCCAGGATTCTTGTGTGAAATACGAAAATGTGAAATTTTACTTATTCCAAGATTTTTAGTGTTCAGGTACTTTTTAGCAAGCACTTTGAAGTCCATAAAATCCTCAGTTTGCATTGAAACAACAGTGAAGGGGTTTTTTGCACACGCAGTCGCAACAACATGTTCAAGATCTTTTGGAACCATTGCTCTACATGCTATGCGCCTCTTTTCAATAACACCGAAGTCCCAGTCGCAGTTCATGTAACTATGTCCACTAACCAAGTACTTTAAATCTATTGAGCGATGATATCCTTTTTTTACCAAGTAGTACACGAAAACGCTGGAACTACGCAACGCTCATTACTAGACTCGTGACAATGCAAAAGCACATTCATCATGCGATCGGCACTTACAGCCTTCTCCACTGCCGGTCAGCGGGCACTTTCACAGTGCTGTTCCTTCCGACTGCTCTAGGAACTAGTAGGTATTTCTCCGGCAGTTCTCAACAACATTCTCTACGTTATTGGCGATGTCGTTTACAACACAATCCACGCAAAATCGGGGAAAAAATGTTTTTGGCACATTCAGCCTTTCCCATTTCTAGTACACAATTCATGTTGTTAACTATTACTGAGCTTATTACAACATCCCTTCTCTAATCATCTTACTACACGCTGCGTCAACTCCCCATTTGTCTCTTCACAGGTGATTCCCTTCATTGTCGTAGTGTGTGAAAACTTCGCACATGAAAACAGGTGTGCCAACTTCCCACAGGAAGGAAAAGAATAAATGAAATATATCAGAATATAACATAATAATTGTATTGAAAACTATTTACAATATCTAGTACTGTAAATTGTAATGGGTCAGAATAATGTGTATCTCAATCAATCAAATTTTAGTAGTCCAAGAACTTAAGAAGGGAGGGGTTCAGAAGAACATATTTGCAATTATCTCGTATAATAAAGGTCTCTTCAAAAACAATTTATGGTATTTAAGCTTCGAATAATGTGGTTCATTACATAACGGTCTTCTTATATAACATGAGTAGAAGTGGGGGTTTGCTGAAAATTGCAAATATCTCGGTTAATATTCAAGATAGAGAATAAATGTTTATAACAATATTTATAGTAAATTTAATTTGCAATAAGACTGGTTTTATACAAGTTTTCGTTCCGACGTATACTAACGGAGATATTTTTAATCATGGGGGGATTAGAGGGGTCTAAACCCCCCCCCCCCTCCCACTGTTCTGATTTCAGCCATTAACGAACTTGATCTGTCTTTTTACATAAAACGTTTAAATATCGAGTTTAGTAGCGATCAAACAAAAATTGCGACCGCTAGAGCGTTAACAGACAAATATATATATATATATATATATATATATATAATTTTGTACCGACCTCATTTTCGTTATCTCCTGGTTAGGATCGATGGACATATGAAGAAAGTTTTCAAAAATTACAGCACGAACTCAATAGCTGATTTCCCTGAAGGGGTTTAGATGTAGATGAGATTGTTTTTGGGGCGATCAACTGCATGGTTATTACGCCTGAAGGGGTTTAGGGGAGGGTTTTCGAAAATTCAAAATATCTTCGTTACTATACATCGGGTCGAAAAATTGTATAGAATTAATCTTATTGAAAATAAAATGTACTTTAAATGTTGTTATATACATTTATTCTCTATTTTGAATTTTAACGGAGATATTTGCATTGTTCAGTTTTCAGCCTTCAGCAAACCCCTAGTTCTACTCATGTTACATAAACAATACTCTGTTATGTAATAAACCACATTATTCGAAGCCTATTTCAGTTGTTTTCAAAAGACCTTTATTATACGAGACAAATACAAAAATGTGGTGACCCCCCCCCCCCATCATAAGTTCCTAAACTACTAAAATTTGATTGATTGAGATCAAAATTATTCTGATCCATTATAAATAAAAACACTAGATAAAGTAAATAGTTTTCAATAAAATTAATATGTTATATTCTGATATATTTCAGTAATTGTTTTTCTTTCCAGTTAGAAGTCGGTACACCTGTTTGTTTACGCTTCAGGTGTTTCCCGTCTGGAGGTTTCTTATTATCGTTTGTATTTATTCACTTGATGTTGACGGTGCTATTGTGTCACCAGTATGTAGATTTATCTATTGTTAAACTTCACGAGGGAAATCTGCTTAGTTTATGCAGCCCCTGCGTGTCGGACTTTCTTTAATAGCGGTTGGTATCAGCGGCTGAAATATTTTGTCAGAACTAGTGGATTTTTCTTTTATTTTTATGTAATATAAATATAACGACAGAGTCACAAAACGTCAAGTCCTATACTGGACTAGAGACATTGATCGAAAATGACGTTGTGAGTACAACCTTAATATCCGAATTTCGTCGAGGGAAATCTGCAAATAATAAGGCTAATAAATTGAGGAGCAATTCCAGCATTATCTTAGAGCTTTGGAGTTTGTAAGTGGGCAATATCCAGACTGGGACAATTAGATTGCCGTATTAGGACTAGGATGAGCTTGAATAGAATCCAACTGCGACTAGGTTCTGTATCTGAGCCATCTGATGAGGGAACAGCTCTTATTAACATACATGATTTATGTAGGAGCCAGCAAGACTCATTTAGATCGTATTTCATGCGACAACAACTTCCACCCTTATTACAGCTGCTAGGCAACACCCCAAATATATTTATTTATTTACAATTGTTTTGCTTGTACCCGGAGGATCATTAGCAGACAAAACCATGTATATTACATCATACACGTCATAACGAACTTAAAGAGTTTTTGGGGGCTCAGGAGCAGTGGCGGCTCGCGTATAGGCACTGTGGAACTGCAGCACCCCCAATTTCCACTTGATATTATCTATAACATTTAATATAATGAGCCTTTTTTCTTTAATTCTTTCTTTATACAGGCTGAGGCATAATAACGAGCGATTTTTAAAAGACTGTTAAATAAAAACATTTTGTTACAAAAATATGTTTATATCACAATATTAAAATACATGAAATAGCATTTTCTGCAACAGTAAAATGTCTGTTATTTTTTGAAAATAACTCCAGTAAGATGGCGTCCGTTTAGACGCACACATTCCTCGAGCCGGACCTTGAAGTGACTCATCACATTGCGTAGCATTGCCAGTGGGATTTGACCAACTTCCTGCCGGATCCGCTCTTTCAGGGCTTCAATTGTTCGAGGAGGATTATCTTGGTAAACTTTACTTTTAAGATAACCCCAGAATAAGATTCTGCGGAATGCACGACGTGCTAACTGGTATGAACTACCGTTTTGATAAAATGCTTTGACAGCGTACGCAGCATACGCGCTCCATTGTGGCTAAATGCTATTTCGCTCCAAACGTAACTGACGCTATCCCCTCCACCTCCATCCAACGCAGCTTGGTTCGCGCGCTTTTTTAAATCGCTCGTTAATATGCCTCACCCTGTACTTGTATAATATATAATCCTTAAGCTCAATGCAGTAACCATCCCCCAGTTTATGGAAAAAGATACAAAAATCTTTGTATGGAACTGTATGCTTCACAGTTCCAGAGGCGAGGTGTTTGGCTGTTGTGCACATGCGCTCAAGGGATAGAGAGCACTGCCATTCCCGCAGTGCCGACCGAATAGATTAAGCTTGACCTGTAACAATTCAGGTTAAAGTAAGTAAAAAATGTTTGATTTTGTTCTTTTAGGATTTTATCAAGTTTCTGAATAAATTTTCTTTTTATACATGTTTGTTTCCTTTTGCACCATTTTAAAACAAAGGCTAAAAATTTTCTGGAGCACCACCCCCGCTAATTTTAGCTACGAGCCACCACTGCTCAGGATAGCCTTTTGAGTTAAATTTAATGACATATCCTAATCCCAGAGTGGCGAGTTAGATTCACGCCTGGGCCAATTTATTTATTGGTTGACTCATTAAATAAAATCCTTAGTTCAGCCCTGGATAGAAAAGTCCGTCACGCAGTGGCTGCGTAAACTAAGCAGCTTATCCACGTGAAGGATACAATTGATTAATGTACATACTGCTAACATTACCGTGGATGTTAAGTAAATAAATACAAACGGTAATGAGAAATCCTTCAGTAAATTTACAACTTAATAGTCTCTACAACGGAAAGCGGCTGAATTGTAAACAAACAGAGCAGCCAACTTCGCAGCGCTGAATAGATAGTTAGACCAAAAAGAAAATCAATCGTTTGTTTGTTTATTATTATTTACGTCTACTTTATGCTACTAGGCTAACCGGACGGGTTATCTACAAGTTACCAGCCTTTTCTAGGCAGCCAGGGTAGGCTCAAGGAGTTTATTTAGTGAGTCCGTGACTAAATAAATTTCTACTGCCCAGGGCGGGAATCGAACCCACCACTCCAGGTCTGCCATGCGAGATTAAGACCAACGCCCTAACTCGCACGGCCAACCTGAGCACCAAGAAAAACAATTAAAAAAATATATCTGAATATGACGTATTAATTTTATTGAAAACTATTTATTAAAAAGAGCTGTAATTTGTAATGAATCAGAATCATTTTTATCTCAATCACTCAAATTTTAGTAATTCAAGAAAAAAAGAAGGGGGGGGGTCAACAGAACGTATTTAACCTTGTAATGTTTTTTTGTTTCGTAGTGTTTTAGGGTGAAAAACTACCAGCTTATCATTGCCCTGTAATATCTATAATTCGCGTTTTGATATCCCCATCCATATCGCCATTTTAACAATATAAACGAGGATACAAGAAAAAAAGTCCGTCACGCAGGGGCTGCGTAAACTAAGCAGATTTCCCACGTGAAGTTTTACAATGGAGAAATTTGCATACTGGCAACACAACACCACCATGAGTAAATACAAACGGGCATGAGAAATCTTTCAGTTAATATAAATAAATTCCCAACGGAAACGGCTTCTGAATTGTAAGAATAATTAATATTTTAATAACTCAAATTTTAGTAGTCCAAGAACTAAAGAAGGGGGGGGGTCGGATGAACAGAACGTATTTGCATAAATCTCACAAAGTAAAAGCTGAAACGACAGATAGAAGACGCTTCCTCCAGAGCCGAACAGTTACGGAAACGGCCGAACTAATCCGAATAATAACCTACCACATGTACCACTCACAATAAAAATGCAAATATCTCGGTTAATATTCAAGATAGAGAATAAATATATATAACAATATTTATAGTAAATTTAATTTGCAATATGATTGGTTCTATACAAATTTTCGATCCGATGCAAAATAACGGAGATATTTCGAACTTTCGAAAATCCCCCCTCCCACTGGTCCGATTTCAGGCATTAATGAACTTAATCTGCCTTTTTACATAAAACGGTTAAATATCGAGTTTCGTAACGATCATACAAAAATTGCGACCGCTAGAGCGTTAACAGACACACACACACACACACACACACACACACACACACAAATATATATATATATATATATATATATATATATATATATATATCTATATATATATAAAATTGTAACCTCTGTCTGTACATTGATTTTTTTCGCGAAATTTCACGATAACTTTTCGTTTCACATGTCATAGACACCATAACTGCATTTTGTTTCTTTGGTGTCTGTTTGTTTGTTTGTTTGTTTGTTTGTTTGTTTATTTGTTTGTTTGTTTGTTACCTTTTCACGCATAAACGGCTGAACCGAATTTTATGAAACTTAGTATGTAAATTACTACTAGCCCAACTTAGACTTTAGGCTATATTAATATCCTCTGAGACGAACAGGAGTGGGGGTTATAAGGGAGGCCTGAAATTAAAAATAGCGATATTTCGTTTCCTATTGCTTTTTCAGCAAATATGTACATAACAAAAGTTGTTTATTTTGTAATTTAGAGTAACTTTTGTTATATGCACTTTTGCCGTATACGGAAGTATAAATGCGTTATACGCTAAAAACTATAGCGGGAGTCCACAATTTTATTTGGCACAAAAGACTCAACCGAACTAAACCAAACACGGTATATGAATTACTACTAACGCATTCCTTATAATAAGCCATACTAACATTTCTAGGAACGGGCAGGAGTGGGGGTTATAAGGGAGGCCTGAAATAAAAAATAGCGATATTTCGTTTCCTATTGCTTTTTCAGCAAATATGCACATAACAAAAGTTGTTTATTTTGTAATTTAGAGTAACTTTTGTTATATGCACTTTTGCCGTATACGGAAGTATAAATGCGTTATACGCTAAAAACTATAGCGGGAGTCCACAATTTTATTTGGCACAAACGACTCAACCGAACTAAATAAAACTCGGTATGTATATTAGCACTAATACCTTCATTATAATAAGCCATACCAAAAGTTCTAGAAACGGGCAGGAGTGGGGGTTGTAAGGGAGGCCTGAATTTAAAAATAGCGGTATTTCGTTTTCTATTCGTTTTTCGGCAAATATGAACATAACAAAAGTTGTTAATTTTGATATTTAGAGTAACCTTCGTCATATTCATTTTTGTCTTTTAACAAAGTATAAACGAGATATACACTATAAACTAAAGCGGGAGTCAACGATTTCACTGAGAGCTAACGAGTAAACCGAACTTACAAAAACTCAGTATGTCAATTAGCATTAATTCTTCCATGATTATAAGCTATATTAAAATTTTTAGGTTAGAACGGGAGTGGGTGTTATAAGGGAGGCCTGAAATAAAAATTTGCGATATTTCATTGTCTATTTGTCTACGGGAAATATGACAATTTGGAGGACAGTGAAGACTTACATAAAAAAATAATTTTATTATTAACAAATGCCAACAACGGGAATTAACCCTAAACACTGGGACGGGTAAATGTCAAAATATTGTGCAAATTAAAGCCTTGCCAAAAAAATACCATCACCATTCAGCCTTAAATCAATTCCCGGGCGAAGCCGGGTATCTGAGCTAGTATATATATATATATATATATATATATATATATATATATATATATATATATATAATTTTGAACGGAACTCATTTTCGTCATCTCCTGGGAAGGATCGGTGGACATTTAAAGAAGTTTTTCAAAAATCGCGTCATGAGTACGGCCTCAATAGCTGATTTCCCTTAAGAGAAATCTGCTAAAATATGTAGTTTAAATTTCTTTAATCTTATAATGAAATGGCGCAACTTCCTTGTTTGTTTGTTACCTTTTCACGCATAAACGGCTGAACCGAATTTTTTGAAACTTGGTATGTATATTACTACTAACCCAACTTAGACTTTAGGCTATATTAAAATTCTGTGAGATGAACAGGAGTGGGGGTTATAAGGGAGGCCTGAAATTAAAAATAGCAATATTTCGTTTCCTATTGGGTTTTCGGCAAATATGAATATAACAAAAGTTCTTTATTTTGTTATTTAGAGTAACTTTTGTTATATACATGTTTTTCGTATAGCGGTTTATAAACGAGATATATGATAAAACCTATAGCGGAAGTGAACAATTTAATTTGACACAAAAGACTCAACCAAACTAAATAAAACTCGGTATGTGTATTAGCACTAATGCCTCTATTATAATAAGCCATACCAACATTTCTAGGGACGGGCAGGAGTGGGGGTTGTAAGAGACGCCTGAATTTAAAAATAGTGGTATTTCGTTTTCTATTTGTTTTTCTACAAATATACACATAACAAAAGTTGTCTATTTTTTATTTAGAGTAACTTTTGTTATATAAAGTTTTGTCTTATAACACAGTATAAACGAGATAAACACTAAAACTTTAGCGGGACCCAACAATTTTATTGTTCACTAAAGATTGAACCGAACATAACAAAACTCGGTATGTCAATTAGCTTTAATTATTCCATGATTATAAGCTACATTAAAATTTTTAGATTCGAACGGGAGTGGGGGTTATATGGGAGGCCTGAAAAAAAAAAATTCGTTACATTTCATTGTCTATTTGTTTTTCAACAATCTTGCACATAACAAAAGTTGTTTACTTTGTTATTTAGAGTAACTTTTATTTTATACATTTTTTCGTGAAAAATGTATGAAGCAAGTAATTTGAGTAGAAATATTAATATGCTCAACAATTCTTTCCAATATGAACTACCAGGTACCTTACCTGGAAAAATTAATTCAAATCTATGTTAATATTTTGTCCTTAATAATTCAAATCTATGCAAAATGCACAGGAGACGGGAAATATGACAATATGGAAGACAGTGAAGTCTTACATAAATAATTAATTTTATTATTACCAAATCCATAGCAAAGACGGGTATAAACCTTAAACATTGGGACGGGGAAATGTCAAAATATTGTCATTCCCAAAAAAATACCATCACCATTCAGCCTCAAATGAATTCCCGAGCGAAGCCGGGTATCTGAGCTAGTATATATATATATATATATATATATATATATATATATATATATATATATATATATATACACACACACAGTTTTGAACGGACCTCATTTTCGTCATCTCCAGGTAGGATCGATGGATATTTGAAGAAGAATTTCAATAATCGTGTCATGATTAAGGGAAATCTGCTGAAATAGTGGTGACCTTTAGATAACCCGTCCCAATTTGTCATTGTAGCAACTAGCCATTGGGCTAGTGGGTTTAGATCAATTAATTAATATAGTTGCAGTATACCTTTAACTCATCATTCTGGATGCTTTTTAAGCAGATTTCCCTTATGGGAAATCAGATATTGAGGTTGTACTCGTAATAAGATTTTCGAAAATTTCTTCAAATGTCCATCGATCCTACCCAGGAGATAACGAAAATGAGGTCCGTTGAAAAATGTATATTGGCAATGTACCAATGTTGCCCATGTTGCATGCGTTGTTCTTTCAAATATTTATTCATCCTCCAGTGCCCCGTTAATTTGGATTACCTGGTCGAATTGTGTAGATGTTGACTAATAGTAGGGTTTGAACTTTGTACAAGTGAAGAGGGCTTGAATTTGATGGGATAATCCTGGAGTGTTGACACCAGAATGCCAACCGCATCCATACTCATCTTGAAGGTTGAATCAAAACGGTAGTGCTATCGATTGGCCAAACCTTCACCTTGGGCTCGGGACTCCATTATTACAATATTAAAACATGTCAACAGGTGTTTAAAAGGAACGAGGGAACAAGTTATACAGGACTTTACAAACAGCATTTAAATTGAAAGTAATAGAGAAGAAAGGGAAAACATAAAGAAGTAGGTCATGCAGGAGATCGTCAACCGTGCTGATTTCGCTCTAGTGATCTCATCTCTCTCTCTCTCTCTCTCTCCCTCCCTCCCATATATATATATATATATATATATACACTCAACCGCAAAAAAAACCGGACACTTCATTTTTGTCGTATTAAAAGCTAATTTTCAGCAATTGTCTTTATGTGGGTATTCTAGTTATTACAGAGAATTTAGAGTCTAAGTCCATTGAACTAATCCCTTCAGGATTAGTAAACAATTAGATAAAAC
>CM032233.1:13547500-13580000 GCA_019009955.1 Riptortus pedestris
TTGAGTAATCTCCCACTTCTACACCTTGGATTTTTAACCAGAAATAGAGACTATATGATCAGAAGAGATCAGTAATGTGCCATACCATCCAGTTGCAAAACTGCTTTGGTAACGCAGGCTCTATGTTAAATATCTGAACATAGTAGAAAAACGAAAGTCCGTCACGCTGGTGTTGCGTTAACTAAGCAGATTTCTCATGTTAGGATTTATCTTAAAAATTAAAAGTTTGATAAGAACAATATTTGGTACGTAGGTTTAAAAGTGATTCATTATATAACAGATTATTGTTTATGTGAAGTGAGTAGGAGTGGGGGTTCACTTAAGGCCGAAAAATAAAAAATGCAAATATCTTAGTTAATATTGTCATACCTATCGGTAGGGACCGTCGCCACTGGCTGATGGTTGAGTACCGCTGCCAAGCGCTTTCGATGTGATGGCATCATCTTCAAGCCTGTTAATAGTTGTACTGAGATGGTTGCCCGTCAGTCAGTGGGTTTTATGCTCTGTTCACCGTATTAGTTGTTTACGTTTAGTCCAGATCTGTTTACTTACCACTAAGATCTGTCAAACGAGGGATGTTTGACAGTACAACAATTGACAGGCTTGAAGATGATGCCATCGCATCGAAAGCGCTTGCCAGCGGTACTCAACCATCAGCCAGTGACGACGGTCTCTACCGATAGGTATGACAATAGTATCATTTATATTGGCGGTTCTAACCCTTTATTTGAATTATCTTAGTTAATATTGACGTTAGAGAATAAATGTATATTACAACATTTATAGAACATTACAATTGGAATATTATTGGTAATGTACAATTTTTTGATCCATTGAGTCATAGTAACGGAGATATTTCGAATTTTCAAAATTCTACAACGACCCTCCTCCCCTCCGTTAATGGTTGACATCGGACCAAGGGGAGGAGGGCTTTAGGGGGGAAGAAATTTGAAAATTCAAAATATCTCCGTTACTATAAGTAGGATCGCGATACTGTATAAAATATTATTTATTGCAAATTAAATATACTATAAATATTATTGTATACATTTATTCTCTATCTTGAATATTAACCGAGATATTTGCATTTTTCAGTTTTCGGCCACCAGTAAACCCCCACTTCTACTCGTGTTGCATAAACAATACTCTGTTATATAATAATCCACATTATTCGAAGCTTAAATACCAAATATTGTTTTCCAGAGACCTTTATTGTACGAGATACATGCAAATATGTTCTAGTCCCCCCCCCCTCCCCCATCTCCTGGACTACTAAAATTTCATTGATTGAGATAAAAATTATTCTGATTCTGAGTATGTTATGTTTCAGTTATTGTTTTTCTTTCCGGTGAGCCGTTGGCAGACCTGTTTGTTTGCATTTGAGACGCTCCCCCGGCAGGGGAAAGATTTCTTATTACCGTTTGTATTTATTCACTTAATATTCACAGTGGTGTTGTGTTAGCAGTATGTAGGTTTGACCTATTATTAAACTTCAGGAGGGTAATCTGCTTAGTTTACGCAGCCCCTGATTGAAGGACTTCTATACTTGTTATATGTATTCCGTAAATTGATGAGTCCATGTCATGGAACTAACACCAGTAGTCTATTCCTAGAAGTGCTTAAATTATAAAACTGAATTTGAATTCGTTTGTCTTGTAATGAAAAGCTTCAAACTACAGTGCAATGGTTTATTATTCCCTAATTCTTTCATTTCATGACTAAGCGAAAAATTTGTCGAGTATTTGAAATGATTTAGAAATCAGTTGCAGTTAATTAAATCATTTAATAACGTTGTTTAATTAGCAACACAATTCAACTTTGTTACATTATTTGCGATAAACATTCCCCTCTACCATTTGTTGAAATTAGATCTCCTATCAGTATTGTTATTTCCCGTTAGCAACCCCTACTCCGTTGGCAAAATAATTACCTCTTTTAGTTAGACCAATAAGTCATATAATTCTTTTCAAATTGCTCATTAATTTATTTGTTCTAAACATAAAAGTCCGTCACGCAGCGGGTGCGTAAACTAAGCAGATTTCCCTCGAGCTAGTATGACACACTTGTGATCTCATCATAATAAAAACGCTTTATTTAAAAACGTCCGTCACACCGGGGGTGCGTTAACAAGCAATTTCCCTCGTGAAGTTCAACAATAGATAAATCTACATACTGGCAACACAACACCACCGTGACTATCAAGGGAATAAATAAAAACGGATAGAAGAAATCTTTCCCCTCCCGACGGGAAGCGTCTGAAATGTAAAGAAAAGTCCGTCACGCAGGGGCTGCGTAAACTAAGCAGATTTCCCACGTGAAGGTTTACAATAGAGAAATTTCACGAGAGCCGAGCAATCAAGGAAACGGCCGAACGAGCTTTTGGCGGGAAAGTCACTCTCGCCCGTTAGCCGTCGATTTAATAAAAATGCAAATATCTCAGTTAATATTCAAGATAGAGAATAAATGTATATAACAATATTTATAGTAAATGTAATTTGCAATAAGAACGATTCTGTACAATTTTTCGATCCGACGTATAGTAACGGAGATATTTCGAATTTTTGAAAATCCTCCTCTCTAAACCCCCCCTCCCACTAGTCCGATTTCAGCCGTTAACGAACTTGATCTTTCTTTTTACATAAAACGACTAAATATCGAGTTTGGTAACGATTAAACAAAAATTGCGACCGCTAGAGCGGTAACAGACAAATATATATATACAGTTTTGAACGGACCTCATTTTCGTCATCTACTTGGTAGGATCGATGGACATTTGAAGAAAAATTTCGAAAATTCCGTCATGAGTACAACCTCAATAGCTAACAGGTCTGCTTACCTCTCACTGGAAAGAAAAACAATTACTGAAATATATCAGAATATAACATATTAATTTTATTGAAAACTATTTACTATATCTAGTACTGTATTTAATAATGAGTCAGAATAATTTTTATCTCATTCGATCAAATTTTAGTAATCGAAGAACTTAAGAAAGGGGGGGGGGTGGTCACCAGAACATATTTGCATGTATGTCATATAATAAAGGTCTCTTAAAAACAATATTTGGTATTTAAGTTTCGAATAATGTGTTTTATTATATATCGGAGTATTGTTTATGTAACATGAGTACTAATGGGGGTTTACAGGTAACAATATTTTAGTAAGATTAATTTTCTATACGATTGGTTCTTTAAACATTTTCGATCCGACGTATAAAAATAATAGTATTGTTTTCAAGTTTTTGGACTATTAAGTTTTGATTGATTGAGATAAAAATTATTTTGATTCATTATAAATTACAGTACTAGATATAGTAAATAGTTTTCAATAAAATTAGTATGTTATATTCTGTTACATTTCAGTAATTGTTTTTCCTTTCCTGTGAGAGGCTAGCAGACATGTTTTTTTACATTTCACACGCTTACCGTCGGGTGGTTTTTAAAATTGACTGAAAGATTTCTTTTTTTGAGGTGCTGGATGGTGAAGGAATTATTATCTCAGGTAAGAAAAAACGCCTCTTTCCTTCACTGTTCTTTATTCGTTGTGACAGAGCGCTTTCAGAGCATACGCTCCATCATCAGTGCCCCTTGCATAAACTGACAACTGAATTAAATTAAAGAGCACCCTCTGAGAAGAATGAGAAAAATAAAATAATCGTATACGGCGAAATAAAAAAGTGAAAATAACAGGCCCGGTGTAGTAGTAGTAGAAACAGGAGTACTGGCCACACGTGTGTACTACTACGTACTACACCGGGCCTTTTATTTTCACTTTTTTATTTCGCCGTATACGATTATTAGCAGATTTCCCTTAAGGGAAATCAGCTATTGAGGTTGTACTCATGATGCGATTTTCGAAATTTTTCTTCAAATGTCCATCGATCCTACCCAGGAGATGACGAAAATGAGGTCCGTTCAAAACTGTATATATATATATATATATATATATATATATTTGTCTGTTACCGCTCTAGCGGTCGCAATTTTTGTTTGATCGTTACCAAACTCGATATTTAGTCGTTTTATGTAAAAAGAAAGATCAAGTTCGTTAACGGCTGAAATCGGACTAGTGGGAGGGGGGGGGTTTAGAGGGGAGGATTTTCGAAAATTCGAAATATCTCCGTTACTATACGCCGGATCGAAAACGTGTACAGAATCAATCTTATTGCAAATTACATTTACTATAAATATTGTTATATACATTTATTCCCTATCTTGATTATTAACCGAGATATTTGCATTTTTATGAAATTTGGGCCGATAACGGATTTTTGAATTTCCCGCGAAAAGCTAGTTCGGCCCTTTGACGTCACCGTTTGGCTCTCCTATGGAGATTTCTCTACTGTATAACTTCACGTGGGAAATCTGCTTAGTTTACGCAGCCCCTGCGTGACGGACTTTTTTATTTTTCTCATTCTTCTCAGAGGGTGCTCTTTAATTTAATTCAGTTGTCAGTTTATGCAAGGGGCACTGATGACGGAGCGTATGCACTGAAAGCGCTCTGTCGCAACGAATAAAGAATAGTGAAGGAACGAGGCGTTTTTTCTTACCTGTGAAAGATTTCTTATTACCGTTTGTATTTATTCACTTAATATTGACGGTAGTGTTGTGCTACCAGTATGTAGATTTATATATTTCTAAATAGGGGGTTTTAAAAGGGGGAATTTCCAAATATCCTGATATTTCCGTTATTATGTATGGAATCGAAATATTATATAAAACCAATCGTAATGCGCATGCTCGTTCTATAAATGTTGTTATGCACATATTTTCACTGTCTTAATTATTAACCGAGATTAAACCTCCCCCCCCCTCCTTCCTACTCATGTCATATTAACAATAAGTTGTTATATTATGAAGCACATTATTTGAACCATAAATACTAAATATTGTTCTCATTGAAATTTTACTTTTAGCAGATTTCCCTTAAGGGAAATCAGCTATTGAGGTCGTACTCATGACGCGAGTTTCAAAAACTTTCTTCAAATGTCCATCGATCCTACCCAGGAGATGACGAAAATGAGGTCCGTTCAAAATTATATATATGTCTGTTAACACTCTAGCGGTCGCAAATTTTGTTTGATCGTTACCAAACTCGGAATTTAATCGTTTTATGTAAAAAGGAAGATCAAGTTCGTTAATGGTTGAAATCCGACCAGTGGGAGGGGGGGTTTATAGGGGGGATTTTTGAAAATTCAAAATATCTCCGTTATTATGCGTCGGATCGAAAAATTGTATAGAACCAATCTTATTGTAAATAAAATGTACTATAAATATTGTTATCTACATTTATTCTCTATCTTGAATATTAACCGAGATATTTGCATTTTTATGAAGTCTGTGAGATATGTGGTCGGGTATAGTTCGGATTAGGTCGGCCATTTTCGTAACCGGGCGGCTCAGGTGGAAGCTTCTTCTAACCTTACCTGTCGTTTCTAACCTTACCTTACCTTCGTTACTTTGTGAGATTTATGCAAATACGTTCTGTTCATCCGCCCCCCTCCCCTTCTTTAGTTCTTGGGCTACTAAAATTTGAGTTATTAAAATATAAATTATTCTTACAATTCAGAAGCCCTTTCAGTAGGGAATTTATTTTAATAACTGAAAGATTTCTCATTACCGTTTGTATTTAATCACGGTGGTATTGTGTTACCAGTATGCAGATTTCTCTATTGTAAAACTTCACATGGGAAATCTGCTTAGTTTACGCAGCCCCAGCGTGACGGACTTTTGCATATTGACGGGTTAGTTATATCTCAGTGCCTCCATCAGTCAGCAAACAGTCATTCCTACTGTTGGAATTTTCACACTCAGCTATTATATGTACACACGTCTCATGGACGTCTTGAGTCTCGTGTCTTGATTGTACACCTTTCCAGGGGGGTGCCATTCGGCAGGTGCGCAGATCGTTACTTTTTATGCAATTTTGGCGCATGACGTAACTAGTTGCCACTTTCAGCTTTGTTTACATCGTGAGCATCGTCGTCTTTTAGTGAATTCTTTTATTTTCTATTCTTATAAGTGATTTTTTTTGCTTAATGCTGAGTGAGTGTGCTGTAGCAACATGTTCCAACAACCCTAGGAAATCAGGTAAGTCTGTTCATTATCACCGGTTCCCGAAAAACCCAGAAATTAAGGAACAGTGGATAGTCTTGTGTAGACGAGGAGATTTTAAATTTAATCCTGATATTTCTCAGGTATGTTCAGAACATTTCAGCGATAGTGATTATGAAAGGAATTTACAAGGAGAATTGTTAGGCTATGTTCCTAATAGATTGAAATTAAAAGAAGAAGCTGTGCCCATCTAAATTTGCCAGTATCGTCCGTAAGTAAACAAACATCTACTAGCTCTACTTCTGACTCAAAAAGTGAAACACAATGTTGGAGTAAAAAACGTGAAAGAACTAAACGTGCCCTGTGTCACATTAATGATATTTCTCCCAAATAGATAAAAAGTGATTTTTCATGTAAAACAGAAGAAGTTGATTGTAATGAATGTATTCTCTTTAAGAATAAAGTTTCAGAATATGAATCCAAATTAAAGTCCTGGCTGATCCAAGTAAAAAATTTAAAAAGTAAAAACAATAACTTGAAAAAAGAAGTTACTAAATTGCTAACAGATAATCGCCAACTAAAAATTAATGCAAAAAGATGAAAAATTGCAGTGAAAGAAGAAATGGAAAGGATTTGTCATCCAATACTTTCCAAAGCTAAAATTCAGTGCTTACTAAACAGAAAAGTAAAATGCCGTTGGACAAATGAGGATATTGCCAAGCCTCTAACTTTTCGATCTATTTCAAAAAGAGCATAGAGGCTCAGGTTAGCCATGTGAGTTATAGCGTTGACCTTTATCTCACATGGCGAACCTAGAGTGGCGAGTTCGATTCTCGCCTGGACAAAGGAAATTATTTAGTGACGAAATTCATTAAATAACATCCTAAAATCCCACCCTGGCTAGAAAAGGGTGGTAACCTGTAGATAACCCGTCCCAATTAGCCTGAGTTGCAAAAAGTGGACGTTAATATATAATAATAATAAAAAAGAGCATGCCAATACCGCAGAAATATTGGTGAACCTCTTCAAGGACTTTAAACTTTACGTCGCTGGACAAAATCATTTACATGCAATCCAGGAATTTTAAATAATGTGATACTTTAATTTGTTTGTACAATAGTAGTCATTACTGTTTTCATGCTTTGAACATTTCATCTTCATATAGTAAAGTTATATAATAAACCGCATTATTCGAAGCGTAGATACCAAATATTGTTTTCCTGAGACCAGATAGATGCGTATATGTTTAGTCACCCCCTCCCCCCATCTCTTGGACTACTAAAATTTCATTGATTGAGATAAAAATTATTCTGATTCTGTTTATGTTATGTTTCAGTTATTGTTTTCCTTTTCGGTGAGCCGTTGGCAGACCTGTTTGTTTGCATTTGAGACGCTTCCCCCCGGAAGGAGATAGATTTCTTATTACCGTTTGTATTTATTCACTTAATATTCACGGTGGTGTTGTGTTAGCAGTATATAGGTTTTACCTATTATTAAACTTCACGAGGGTAATCTGCTTAGTTTATGCAGCCCCTACTTGACGGAAAATTACGGTTTTTAAATGTAAACGAACATATCTCAATTTTAAGGAACTGTTATGTATTTATTATTAATGGAATCTAATTTGTACATGGTTTATTTCAAATAAAATATTGTTACGTTTTATTACAAAACCAGTAATAAACGTTGATAATGAGAGTTCGTTTGGATTGCAAAATTAAACACACACAAGTTTCACAGTTTATCACTGCACAATTTATTTCACAATTCTCTTGGTTAATTACTACTACTCACAGTATTACTTTGATAGTGTCACTGTTCTTCAGATTTCACAGTCCAATAATTCACTCGCGGTTACTGAACTTCACATAAAACGACGGCACTGCACTGTCCTTTTCTTCGCGGCACTGCACTGTCTTAAACACGCACTAAACTGTTACTTACAGTCACGGCACAGCACTGTTCTTCTTATAAAAACACTTAACCGCGCTGCACTAAGTCGCACTGCAGCACTGATGTACTGAGGGGTACTGTGAGACTTTCTTTTAAATGCTTGTAGAAGTGTCTAGGCATAGAAGGTTCCAGTTCTTCCTGGAAGGTCACTAATTAGATTCGCTCGTTCCACTAGTCTTTGTTCCTCCCCTCACGCGGCTCTCTCTCTCTCTCTTTGTGTATTCGCCCACTCATCCGATTCTCGCAACAATATATTTAACTAAAGTAATTTGTATCATTTACAGACATATACGATTTTAACTTTTTTTTATTCACCAAATAAATCCGAAAACTGCTTATATTGATCGTATTTAAGCTGGTCGGCTCCGAGTCTTGGGTCCTAGTGACGTAGCAGGCTTGCTGTATTCTGATTGGCTATCGCCAAATGGTCCTACTTTATATTATACGTACTTTAAACCTTTCTAATTGAGTATTGAAAAGGGAACAGAAAGCGCGGATGACGTAATTTACGCGCGGGGAAATATGCTCAGCTGACACAGACGGCAGCGTGCGTGGGGGGGGGCAGAAATACCAGCGGGGGGAGGGGAGCCGCTGTGGAGGGCATCGGTAGTCAGTAGGGTCCCGACCTTCTGCTCCATCCCTTCGCTCGATCCCTCTCGCTCTAGCCCTTCGCTGCTACATCGCCACCTCTCTCTCTCCCCAACCTATCTCAACATTTATTCAGGTAACATCCCACTCCACGTAATACAATAATGAAATATGTTTATTTGAAGGATTAACAAAATAAATTACAAATTTAATTAAATAATAAAAGAAAATTGTTATCTGTTTATTTAATTCGGTTTATACATACTTTATGAGATTCGTATGTTTTGTCAAAACCAAAATTGCTGATGAGCATAATTGGTGAATAATTAAAAGGAATTAAATGGTTGAAAATGGTAATTTTACTGATACTTCCTTAATCTCCTCCTTGAGGGTAGCTGTTGACATTACACACACACACACACACACACACACACACACACAGATTACTTTATTGATTTCTGCTATTTTTGCTATTAACCCTCGGTCGCGCGCGTCAAGAATATTCCGCCATTGGGCGCGTGTATCTCACAGATCATCCTCAACCGTTTTTACGGAAATACAGTTTTTTAATATATATTTTGCACTAAAATGTTCAGCGTGTAATTAAAAACCATAAAAGAGGAAGTATTTGTTTGAAAGAAGTAAATAATTTTTAAAATTGACAAGTATTATAATATAAAGAAACGGTGGACGATAATTTTTAAAATATAATTAAAAAACACAAATATCAAAAGGAATTGTTTAAACGCACATGCCTTAATTATACATATTTCATTTCAATTTGTGAACAATATAAAAAAATTATCTAAATATAACTTCAATCAAAAATAAGTAGCATGAAATCACTTTTAGATAAGACTTAATGAAAATCATCAACAAATTTTAAAAATACCAGTTTAATTGTTATTTCTTTTGCAGAGCTGCATTACAATTAGGACAAAGCATGGAACTATGTTGTTAACAAATTTTGTTTTTGCAAATCTCACAACAGTAATAACATTTATTTTCAGTTTTGCTTGGTTCACATCATTTTCTTTTGTTCGTTGTAGCGGAGGGCCTTTTTTTATGCTGTTCTGTACTTAAGTTCAATGTATGGTCCAATGAGCTAGTGTACTCTTATGAGTCTCTGTAGTCTTAAAGTTACGTCCTTAGTTCGGTTGGTAAACGTCTACTATTGTCACTGTGTCGTGCAATATATCCTTGTACAAGTTTTTTTGAAAGCTCATGTTTGAGCAAAATAATAGAATAATAGGTTTATATGATTCCATTTAATAAAGATAAACTTAATTGATGTACATATTTATGAAATACAGATTTCAAAAAAACTTACGAGATCGGGCGCGTGGTATCTAGGAGATAAAATTTAATGACAGGTGAAACAGACGGCTCCGTTAAACACAGTGACTCAACATACCTTTAGGGGGAGTTCTCTAAAACACATAACTCGAAGCACCACTCTATGCTAGGAGGCGTGGCAAATATTTTTCTAGAAACTGTGTATCTGAGAGATCACGCGCCCGACGGAGGGTTAAATAAAATACTCAACATAACAAAATATGGGCATATTTATATATAAATATCTGCAATACAAAACATAAATTAAATCTTTGGACGAAATTCAGCATCGTTTCTAATAAATTACTAAATACACGTTCTTTCTCCTGCCTTCTCCTCTAATTAATTCCGCATAAATAAGAAACTAACATACGTCTACACGATCCGAATTCTTTTTAGCAGATTTAAGGGAAATCCGCTATTGAGGTAGTACTCATGACGCGACTTCCGTAAAGTTTCCTCAAACGTCCATCATTCCTACCCAGGAGATAACGAAAATGAGGTCCATTGAAAACTATATATATATATATATATATATATATATATATATATACATATATACATGTCTGTTAACTCTGTTGCTCTAGTGGTCACAATTTTTGTTTGATCGTTACCAAACTCGATATATAAAAATCGAGTCGAGATATACAAAAATAAAGGTCAAGTTCGTTTATGACTGAAATCCGACCAGTAGGAGGTTGGGGGATTATGAAAAATCTTAATATCTGCGTTATTATGCGTCGGATCGAAAATTTGTATAGAACCTATCTTATTGCAAATGTAATTTTTTTTTCCCTCATAGTAACCCTGTGAGGAGTTATTTATTCGAATACATGTTCCATTGCCACATGGTATATTACATGTATTATTATGCTTAAATACATCATTATTTTACAATAAATATTTGTTTATCAACTGTCTATTCAAATATTCATCAATATTGTATTGCAAATGTAATGTAAATGCTTTTAGTACGTTTTTTCACTATCGCGATTATTAACCGCACTATTCACTATCGTGATTATTATCTTTGCATTTTTTAGTTAACGGCCTTCAGACAACCCCTGCTTATGTCGTATTAACAAAAGTCCGTCAAGGAGGGGCTGCGTAAACTAAGCACATTTCCTTCGTGAAGTTTAACAGTAGATGGATCTACATACTTGTAACTCAACACCAAAGTGAATAAATTCAAACGGCAATAAGAAACATCAAAAGCACACCTGCCACCCTCTCACCGGAAAGAAAGACAAGATAGATCGGAAAGACTGTATGAATAATCTGAGTATAACATATTAATTTTGTTGAAAATTATTAACTAAAACTGTAATTTATAATGAATCAGAATAATTTTGATCTTAATCAATAAAATTTTAGTAGCCCAACAACTTTAGACGGGGGGGGGGCAGAAATGTTATTTGCATGAATCTCGTATAATAAAGGTCTCTTGAAAACAATATTTGGTATTTAAGCTTCGAATAATGTTGTTTATTACATAACAGAGTACTATTTATGTTACATGAGTAGAAGTGGGGGTTTGCTGAAGGCTGAAAACCGAAAAATGCAAATATCTCGGATAATATTCCAGATAGAGAATACATGTATACAACCATGTTTATTTGATTTGCAATAAGATTGGTCGTATACAATTTTTCGATCCGACTTATAGTAATATACGAATACGGAGATATTACGAATTTTCAAAATTCCCTCCCCCAAAACCGCTATTCTCCAAGTTCCAGTTTCAGCTCTTAACGAACTTGATCTTCATTTTTACATAAAACGTTTAAATATCAACTTTGGCAACGATCAAACACAAATTGCGACCGCTAGAGCATTACTACATATATATATATATATATATATATATATATATTGGGTTGTAACATATGAAATGACCGTTTGTAGAATCAGGAAAAAAATGAAAAATTGAGATCGAATCTGAAATATTATTCATTCCAAGTATTTACCATCATTTTCAATACACTTCTGCCAACAACCATGTTTTCTATCCCACTTTTGAAAAAGTTTGTGTCACGTGTTGAAAGAAATTCAGAAAATGCATTTTTAATGTCTAAATCATCTGTAAAAAATTTTCCTCGCAAAACGTTGTCCAAACTCCGAAAAAAAGTGGTATTCTGTAGGAGATAGATCAGGGGAATATGGGGGGTGTGGTAGGAAGGACTTCATAGCCCAACTCCTTTAATTTGTTCACTGTCTGTATTGAAACATGTGGTCGGTGGTTCTTTGACGAGCAAGCAAAGAAACACACGTCTCTTGGCGTTTTAACTGCTGACGTTCGTTGAGCTCGTGCGGGACCCAGGAATCGAGCTTTTTCACCTTTCCAATCGTTTTTAAATGCCTGGAGACCGTCATATGACTTGTGCCTAGCTCTGACGCAAGTTCTCTGACTGTTTTATGAGGGTCTTCTTCAACAGCTTGTTTAAGGTCTTCGTCCTCCACTGATGAGTGAGGTCGTCCACGGGGCTGATTTTCTAAAGTCGTATCTCCTGAAGAAAATTTTGAAAACCAACGGCGAATAGTTCTTTCATTAGCACTTCCTTCGCCAAACGCATGATTAATATTCCTTGCTGACTGGGCCGCGGAATGACCAAGTTTATACTCGTAAAAGAAAATTATCCGGAAATCGCGTGTTTCCTTGTTCCCGATTGATATTAAACTAAAATATGTAAGCCTACTTGGGACAAAAACAATCATAGCTTGCGACTAGAGGATTAACAAATGTTTATTATAGATGGTAAATATTTTGCTTGGAATGAACACACAACGTTTTAATCTTTTATAAAGATTAGGGTTTAAAAAATCGGACACTTCATGTGTTACAACCCAATATATACTAGCTAAGGTCCGGCATCGCTCGGGAAATCATTTGAGGCTAAATGATGATAGTATTTTTTTTTTGGGCAAGGCTTCAATGTTTACAACTACACTTCCCGACTGGGCGCACTGTTTTCCCGTTAGGGTCAGGCAGGCGACTTACAGATGAGAAATTTTACATTTGAAGATTAACTAAAAATGTGTTCCTAATCTATCCACTACCATCCATCTACTGCCATCCATTTACTGTGTTCCATCTATCTGTAGTGGAGAGCCACTTTTTAACTCACCTTTTTGAATACTTCAACCCATAATCACGGATAGCATTTATTACAATTAAATATCTTCTATAATGAAACTTATTTCCGGTCAAAAACTATATATAGCTTTGAACGGACTTCATTTTCGTCATCTTCTGAGTAGGATCGATGGACATTTGAGGAAATTTTTCGAAAATCGTGTCATGAGTCCAACCTCAATAGCTGATTTCCTTTAAGAGAAATCTACCACTACAGAAAAACAATTTTCTCCACCAAACTTGTACTAATCAAAACACTTCGTCAGGGGATGTTTACTTTGAAATAGAAAATATATTACAAGCTGATGTCATTAGTACGTTAAAACAGCAGTAGGGAAATCTGCTTTCTTTACGTTGAGAGGCGGCTAAAATTCTTTGAAAGGGAGACCGAGATCACTCTAGGTTTTTGCATGAAATTACTGTAATGTTGAAGGAAAAAAATTACTATTTTTTTTTCAATGGAACGAATTTAATTCATACTCTTATAAGATACCCCATAAAACTGAGTATAAAACCAATTGTGAATATTTAAATACTTCTAATGCGATTAAATGATATTTTGAAGGGTTCGTAGGAAAATATTTGGTGAATAGACATTAATGAAATACACGGGAAATGAATTAGGCTTACTTGAATTTAATTCGCGTGATGGCCTTTTGGGCGATCTGTAGTATGTACACTCCGTCTTTGATTCGATTTTTTTCCCTGCTGTGAATATTTTTTAGCATTCCCAGATTTTAGCAGATTTCCCTTAAGGAAAATCAGCTATTGAGCTTGTACTCATGACGCGATTTTCGAAAAAAAGTCTTCAAAAGTCCATCGATCCTATCTAGTGGATGACGAAAATGAGGCCTGTTAAAATATATATATATATATATATATATATATATACATATATATATATGTCGGTTAACTCCTAGTAAACTCCCACTCTTCTCGTAGATTATAAAAGACTTACGTACGGACACTATACATAAACGGATATATATTACACTCCTGATATATAGGACTCTCTTTCCTTTTCATAATGAAAGAACGTATGTCCAATGCGAAGCCGAGTAAGAACAACTTGTCAGCGAAATTTAGGTCCATTCATAATTATATATATATATATATATATATATATATATATATATATATATTTGTATGTTAACGCTCTACCAGCCGCAATTTTTGTATGATCGTTACGAAACTCGATATTTTAAGTAAAAAGAAACATCATCATGTTCTTGAATGGCGGGAATAGAATCAGTGCGAGGGAGATTTTCGAAATATCTCCGTTGCTATACGTCGAATCGAAAAATCATAAAACTAATCTTATTGTGAATTAAATGTGCTATAAATATTTTTTTCTGTAATCGTTGAATAATGGTAACATTACTAAACTGAAATGAGTGAAGAAAGTGAAACATTTTGCAATAGAGCGAAGAAAGTAATCACTTTCTTCACAAGTGAAGAAAGTGAATTGCCTTCTTAATTAGTAATAAGTATAAATTAAAAAATAATTTGAAGTTGGAAATTAAATGCTTTTAAATGGTTCTTAACATTGTAAGAATTTATTTTAACAAAATAAATTGAAATGTGAATGACTTATTGGTGGAAATAATCAATATATTTTAAAATTTAAATATAATAATAATTACCTTCCTTGTTTATAACCTGAACTTGTTTATAACTGCACTACTTCACAATCATCACTAGTTGTTTTATAACTATGCTTATAACCTTTCACAACCATGCTTATAACCTACCAACAACATACCACAATCTTCACAACATCCTAATTTTGTTCATATTCTGGTTAGATCTGATCATGTATTACACGATTACAGAAAAAATTTAATAACGTTTCCCTCGAGTTGTAAAATGATCTACTTTCGTCATTTGTATAATAAATAACTATTATAAACCTTTATTCTTCATCTTGAATTGTAACGGGGATAATTGCATTTTTTTATTTTTCGGTCTTGAGCAAACCCCCACACCTACAGATGTCATATTAATA
Organism: Riptortus pedestris; assembly: GCA_019009955.1. Lineage (NCBI taxonomy): Eukaryota > Metazoa > Arthropoda > Insecta > Hemiptera > Alydidae > Riptortus > Riptortus pedestris. Next base: position 13,562,568 of record CM032233.1, read on the forward strand.
ATTAGCTGTCATACCATGAATTACTTCATTACAAGGTTAAATACCAAATATTGTTTCCACTGAGCTTCCAGTTTGTGAGATATATGCAAATACGTTCTAATGATCCCTCGCCCCGTTCTTTTGTTCTTGGACTACTAAAATTTGAGTGATTGAGATAAAAAATATTCTGATTCATAATACATTACAGTACTAGATATAGTAAATAGTTTACAACCAAATTAATGTGTTATATTCATATATATCTATCTACCTATCGTATCTATATATTGTCTGTTACCGATCACTCGGTCGAAATATTAAGGGGTTTTCTGTAAGCTGTAATATAAAAAAGACTAATATCTTGGTTAAAATTGAAGGTAGAGTGAAAATGTATATAACAACATTTATAGAACACTTCACAACTGTAAGTAAACTGAACCTGGTTAAAGCTATTAAATATATTATTTTAGTTAGCACTAATAAATGGTTTAATTCAGCGTAGAATTATCTTTGGGATTTAATAAGTTAATTGTATTATTTGTAGAACAGGAATGGTCCCTGATGAGGTGGTATGTAGGCCATGACGTGCAGAGGAAATTTTGAAGAAAGTCTGCATGGAAAACAAAATAAAATATGTATACAATAACATTTATAGTTCACTAAATTTGAAATAGTATTGGCTCTATACATTTGTTCGAAACGACGTATAATAACGGAGATATTTTGAATTTTCGAAATTTCACCCTCTGAATAAAACCTGTTCTATTGCAAATTAAAGTTTTATAAATGTTGAACATTTTCTGTATCATGAATATTATCCGAGATATTTGCATTTTTCAGTTTTCAGCCTTCAGCAAATCCCCACTCATATATGTATATATATATATCATATTAATAATAAGCTGCCTTACCACCACTTCAATCCAAAGTTAAATACCAAATAATGTTTCCATTGATTATTTATATATTTATTCATACAATAATCGCATTTCGCAACTGGGGCGATTTAGCGACGAATCGGTTATTTAACATACAACATAATAATTAACATATAACATATTTAACATATAGCATATTTAACATATAACATATTTAACATATAACATATTTGACATATAACATATTTAACATATAACATATTTAACATATAACATATAACATATTTAACATATAACATATTTAACATATAACATATTTGACATATAACATATTTGACATATAACATATTTAACATATAACATATTTATCATATAACATATTTAACATATAACATATTTAACATATAACATATATAACATATAACATATTTAACATATAACATATTTGACATATAACATATTTAACATATAACATATTTAACATATAACATATTTGACATATAACATATTTGACATATAACATATTTGACATATAACATATTTGACATATAACATATTTGACATATACCATATTTGACATATAACATATTGGACATATAACATATTTAACATATAACATATAACATATTTAACATATAACATATTTAACATATAACAAATTAACATATAACATATTTAACATATAACATATTTAATATATAACATATTTAATATATAACATATTTAACATATAACATATTTAACATATAACATATTTAACATATAACATATAATTATTATATTTACGTAAGCATGCTCATTTCTGCAAATATTTTCAGTTCACATTATAATTTTTTTTTTGAAAATGCTGTTTTGTTTCAATAGTGTAATACGTGGTCTATATACGGGCTAGAGACATGTAGTAATTCAGTCAAAGTGTATGGTATGGTGTATGTTTCCGTTGAGCTTCTACTTTCTGAGATATATGCAAATAAGTTCTGTTGACCCCCCCCCCCTCCCTCATTCTTTTGTTCTTGGACTATTAAAATTTGAGAGATTGACATAAAAATTATTCTTATTCATTATAAATTACAGTACTAGATATAGTAAATAGTTTGCAATAAAATTAATATGTTATATGCAGATATATATTCATTAATTGTTTTTCTTTCCGATCTAAAATATTTCTATCTATCTATTCAGCTCTGAGAGGTTGGCTGGCCTGTTTGTTTACAACTGCTTTTCGTTGGCGAGGTTATTAACATGTAAATTGAGTGAAAGATTTCTTATTACCGTTTGTATTTATACACCTAATATTCACGGTGATGTTAGCAGTATGTACATTAATCTATTGTAACCTTCACGTGAGAAATCTGCTTAGTTTACGAAGACCCCCGCGTGGCGGACTTTTTTCAATTTCAAAGTAAACATCCCCTAACGAAGTGTTTCGAATAGTACAAGTTAGGTGGAGAAAAGAATTAAGGAATACAATTGAAAAAAATAATAAAAGATTACATAATTTTAATATTATTTTATCGTTTCCTCTCTCAGCTTAAGTATATCATTGGCTATTGTATATTAATAAATTGAAGTCTTTTCAAATAAATAAATAAAATATCAGGACTGATCTTTAACTGTCTTTGTATGTTTTGAGTCAGTCTACATTCATAAATCAAGTGGGTGAATGTCTGCTCAGTGTAACTCTTGCATTTACAAATATTTGAGTCAGTAAGTTTGAATCTGTATAAGTAAGAGTTTGGATCCGTGTCCAGTTAGTAATTGTGTCAGATAAAATGTATGTTGGGATAGTGAGATATAGGTCTTTAAAACAGGGATTTATAATTTTAGAAGTAATTCTTTATTCAAATAAAGGGTTAGAACCGCCAATATAAATGATATTATTGTCGTACCTCTCGGTGGAGACCGTCGTCATTGGCTGATGGTTGAGTACCGCTGGCAAGCGCTTTCGATGCGATGGCATCATCTTCAAGCCTGTTGATAGTGTACTCCTAGGGATTTATAATTTTAGAAGTAATTCTTTATCTTTTTCATTCCACCGCTGTTGTCACAAATTAATACTTTTTTTTTTTTCTTAGTAAAGATTTTAACACAGTTAGAGTAAATTTTCGTTACTTTCAGAGGCACTTGACGTGGATATCGACTATTTCATTACCCATAAATATGATCATGATGATATTGTATGAAGCACTTAAATATCGAGTATGGCATAGATAAAACCAAAATTGCGACCAATATAAGAGACAAGTATATATAGTTTTGGAAGAGTGAGTTAGTGTTTCTCTTAAGGGAAATCAGCTATTGAGGTTGTACTCATGACGCGATTTTCTAAAATTGTCCTCAAATGTGAAGTGATCCTACCTAGGAGATGACGAAAATGATAATAGGAGATGATAAATGATATATATATATATATATATATATATATATATATATATATATATATTTGTCTGTCAACGCTATAGCGGTCGCAATTTTTGTTTGGTCGTGACCAAACTTGACATATAATCATCTTACGTAAATATAAAGATGAAGTTCGTTAATGGCTGAAATCGGACCAGTGGGAGGGGGGGGTATAGGGGAGAGGATTTTCGAAATATCTCCGTTACCATACGTCGGATCAAAAATGTGTATAAAACCAATCTTATTGCAAATGTAATGTACAATATATATTGTCATATATATTTATTCTCTATCTAGAATATTAACCGAGATATTTGCATTTTTTAGTTTTCAGCCCCCACTCCTACTCATGTTACATAAACAATACTCAGTCATGAAATAAACCACATTATTCGAAGCTTAAATATCATAAATTGTTCTCAAGAGACCTTAATTATACGAGATAAATGCTATTATGTTATTGTGACCCAATAATTTGATTAGTTGAGATAAAAATTATTCTGATCCATTACAAATTACAGTACTCGATATAGTAAATAGTTTTCAATACAATTAATTTTTTATAACCTGATATATTTCCGTAATTGTTTTTCTTTCCTGTGAGAAGTGCCAACCTGTTTTTTATGTTTCGGGTGCTTTATTATCGTTTGTATTTGTTCACTTGATGTTGACGGTGCTAATGTGTTACCAGTATGTAGGTTTATCTATTGTAAAACATCACGAGGAAAATTTACTTAGTTTACGCAAACCCCCGCTGGACGGACTTTTAGCAGATTTCCCTTAAAGGATCGATCCTACCCAGGAGATGACGAAAATGAGGTCCGTTCAAAATTATATATATATATATATATATATATATATATATATATATATATATATATATATATATATATTTGTCTGTTAACGCTCTAGCGGCCGCAATTTTTGTTTGATTGTTACTAAACTCGATGTACGTTTTATGGAAAAAGACAGATCAAGTTCGTTAATGGCTGAAATCGGACCAGTGGGCGGGGGGTTTAGAGGGGGGATTTTCGAAAATTTGAAATATCTCCGTTACCATACGTTGGATCAAAACATCATGTAGAATCAATCTTATTACAAATTAAATTTACTATAAATATTGTTCTATACATGTATTCTCTATCTTGAATACTAACCGAGATATTTGCATTTTTGTTAATTGTGGGCCGACAACGGATGACTGAATTTCCCGCCAAAAGCTAGTTCGGCCATTTGCCGTAACTGTTCGGCTCTCGTATGGAGATTTCTCTATTGTATAACTTCACGTGGGAAATCTGCTTAGTTTACGCAGCCCCTGCGTGACGTACTTTTATAAATTGTTTTGAGAGTGTAGCCGTGGCGGTAATCCTTTCTGGCCCTAACATTCCCTCTCGCCCAATTCCTATTAGAGCTCCTCATACCGCATTCCAGAGATTCTCGAATAGCAATACTCCTCTACACCTGTTATTGCTTGTCGCCTTTATACCTATTAGCAGATTTCCCTTAAGGAAAATTTCGAAAGTTTTCTTCAAATTATCATCGATCCTACCCAGTAGATGACGAAAATGAGGTCCGTTCAAAACTATATATATATATCGCTGGTCGGGAAGAAGACTGTCACATCTCCAAAATCCCTGATTTTTCAAGAGAAGCCCCCAAAGATTTATTTTAAAATTTCTTATTGAATTTCTTCTAAAAAAAATGTTAATGTTTTCAAACTTTGTAAATAGTATCTTTATGTCTAGTTCTCTTCTAGTCTTCATCCAATGATATATTTCCTGATTTATTATTTTTGAGATGCCACCAAAATTTAAAAATTCAGAGATATGACGGTATTGTCCCAAATTCTTAGCATTTATTTATAAAAAAATGAGCATTTACTTACAGATTTATAATACAAGAAGGTTGTATTTCGAAATATCACACTATCATTAATAAGCAAATATATTTAACAGTTTTTACCTTAAAAAGAAGAGTGTCACATTAAAAGATAAAGCTCTATTGGACAATAAGGAATTAACACCACTGGAACACACACTGTGATATTTCAAGTTATGACAGTTTTGAAAAAGACAAAGTACATGTTCACTCAACAACTAACTGGCTCAAACTGAAATGTGACACTGTTGCATTACCTTCCCTTGCTAATCATACTTGTGACTATTGAGTGAAGAGCTCTCTAGCGGAATTTACAATAAACAGAGATGTAACAGTCTTGCCTTGAGAAACAACAATTCATTCAGAGCTAATTTAGGTACTAATCCAAAAATCTCACTTTTTTGAGATGTGACAGTCTTCTTCCCGACCAGCGATATATATATATATATATATATATATATATATATATATATATATATATATATATATATATATATACATATACATATTTGTCTGTTACCGCTTTAACGGCTGAAATCGGATCGGGGAGGGGTACAATTTTCAAAAATCACAATATCTCCGTTATTATACATCGGATCGAAAATGTGTATAGAACCAATAATATAGAAATTAACTTTACTATAAATATTGTTATGTACATTTATTCTCTATCTTGAATATTAACTAAGATATATGCATTTTTCAGTTTTCAGTAAACCCCATTACTACTCGTGTTACATAAATAATACCCTGTTATACGATAAACCACATTATTCGAAGCCTAAATACAAAATATCCGAAAATACAAAATATCTCCAGTACGTTGGAACGAAAAATGGTATACCATCAATCTTATCGCAAATTGATTGTCTTCCAAATATTACTATATACGTTTTCTATCTTGAATATTAGCCGAGATATTAGCATTTTTCAGTTTTCAGCCTTCAGCAAACCCACATATTGCATAAACAATACTCGATTATATAATAAACCACATTATTCGAAGCTTAAATGCCAAATATTTTTCCCTAGGGACCTTTATTATACGGGATACATGCAAATATGTTCTGTTGACCCCCCCCCTTATTTTGTTCTCGGATTACCAAAATTTGAGTGATTTAGATATAAATTATTCTGATTCATTATAAATTCCATCACTAGCTATAGTAAATAGTTTTAAATAAAATTAATGTGTTATATTCAGATATATCTATCTAACTATCGTATCTATATATTTTTCTGTTACCAATCATTTTTGTTTAAACGTTACAAAAGCATCATTTTCAAAATTCGAAATATCTGGTGCTATACGTCGGATCGAAAAATTGTATAATACCAATCTTATTGCTAATTAAATGTACTATAAATATTGTTATATATATTTATCCTCTATCTTTGATATTAACCGAGATATTTGCATTCCTCATTTTTCAACTCTATTATAAAATGAACTCATTACTCGGAGCTTAAATACCAAATATTGGTTTCAAGAAACCTTTTTTATACGAGATAAATGCAAATATGTTCAGGTGAGCCCCCCCCCGTCTTAAGTTCTTGTTAAGTACTAAAATTTGGTTGATTCTGATAAAAAGTATGTTTATATATTTTAGTAATTGTTTTTCTTTCTGGTGACAGGTTGGCAGACTTGTTTCTTTACATTTCAGACTCTTCCCGTTTGTATTTATACACTTAATATTTACGGTGATGTTGTGTTATCATTATGGATATTTATCTATTGGTAAACTTCATGAGGAAATCTGCTTACTTTATGCAGTTACTGCATGACGGACTTTTTAGAACGCAGAAAGTTGCCCATGAATGTAGAAAATAACTTGTCCAGTGATTTATTTGATGCCTTTCTTTAAGTTCTTTTACCTCTCAAATTTGATTGATTTAGATAAAAATTATTCTGATTCATTATAAATTACATTACTAGATGTAGTAAATAGTTTTCAAAAAATTAATGTTATTTATGATATATTTTAGTAATTGTTTTTCTTTCCGGTGAGAGGTTAGCAGACCTGTTTGTTTACATTTCAGACGCTTCCCTTAGGGAGTTTATTAAAATTGACTGAAAGATTTCTTATTACCGTTTGTATTTATTCATTGGATTACTAAATTTTTAGTAAATTTTAGTAAATAGCTTTCTGTAAAATTAATACTTTATATTCTGATATAATTCGGTAATTGTTTTCTTTCCGGTGGGAGGTTAGCAGACCTGTTTGTTTACATTTCAGACGCTTCTCATTGAAAGAGGCATGATTCCTTATTACCGCTTGTATTTATTCACTCAATATTCACGGTGGTGTTGTATTACCAGTATGTAGATTTATTTATTGGTAAACTTCACGAGGGAAATCTGCTTACTTTCCGCAGCCCCTGCGTCACGGACTTTCTAGAACGTAGAACTTTGCCCATGAATGTAGGAAATAACTTGTCCTATGATTTATGTGATGCATTTCGAATTATAATTAAAATGTCAGAACACTTGTAAGTAACAACAACGGACGTCGGAACACTTGGTAAGGTGAATAAAATATTGGGGGAGAAATGAAGAAACTCGAACTGTTTCCGCCATTAAAAAACAACTAGTGAAGAATAACACGGATCCGCACGGAAAGTTTACCCGAGAAGAAAAGTTGTCTTGAAGGGAATAAACGATTTATGGCAAAATTGATCGGGTTGAAATTTCACCTTATGCTCGTGAAAACAAGGGCAATAATTTATTGACTGTGGCAGGCTGCTTCTTGAAATTGTTTTGGGCGCTGGAGAAAAAACATTGTGTATTTTCAGAGAAGAAGGCAGTTGACATAATTCACTCCCTGCTTATTTAAATGTATCAAATAATACAACTAAATGCTTTAGATGGAAAAATAAATTGAGAAATTCGTAATAGAACGCCATATTTATAAAAGATCCGTCACGCTGGAGCTGCACAAACTAAGCAGATTTCCCTCGCGAAGTTTAGTAATAGATAAATCTAACTGTTAACACAACACCACAGTGAGTATTAAGTGAATAAATACAAACGGTAATAAGAAATATTTCATTCAATTATAATAATCTCCCTAAGGGAAGCGTCTGAATTGTAAAGAAACAGGTCTGCTGACCTCTTACCGGAAAGAAAAACAATTACCGAAATATATCAAAAGATAACACATTAATTTTATTGAAAACTATTTACTATATCTAGTACTGTAATTTATAATGAATCAGAATAATTTTTATCTCAATCAATAAAATTTTAGTAGTCCAAAAAATTAAGACCGGGGGGCACCAGAACATATTTGCATCTATCTCGTATAATAAATGACTCCTGTAAAGAATATTTGGTATTTAGGCTTTGAATATTGTATTTTATTATATAATGGCGTATTGTTTATGTAACATGAGTTGAAGTGGGGGTTAGCTCAAGGCTGAAAACTGAAAAATGCAAATATCTTGGCTAATATTCTAAATAGAGGATAAATGTATATAATAATATTTATAGTAAATTTAATTTGCAATAAGATTGGTTTTATACGAAGACATCTCCAATTATCAATATTCTCCCCCTCTAATTCCTCCTTCCCCCTGGTCAGAACATGAACTTGATCTTTAGTTTTTTATAAAACGATTACATATCGAGTTTGGTAACGATCAAACAATAATTGCGACCGCTAATGTGGTAACAAGCATATATATATATATATATATATATATATATATATATATATATATAGTTTTGAATGGACCTCATTTTAATTTTCTCCTAGGTAGTATCGATGGACATTTGAAGATTAATTTCGAAAATTCCTTCATCAGTACGGCCTCAATAGCTGATTCCCCTCAAGGACTAAACGTCCGTCACGCAGGGGCTGCGTTAACTAAGCAGTTTTTCTACGTGTTGGTTTGACACGCTATGGATTCCCTCTCCCCACATTTATATTTACATTTCATTGTTCTCAGTTTTCAGAATACCCCCACTTGTCACTCAAGAACTATACTACCTTTATTTGCTTCGTACGAGGTAGTAAAAAATGTTAATCACGAAGGATTAATTAGCGCAACGTAATTAGGTTAGCCGTGCTAAAGCATTCGTTGCCCTTGCTCACAAGTGGGAAACCTAGAGAAGCGAGTTCGATTCCTGCCAGGGCAATAGGAATTTATTTAGTGTAATTGGATCTATGTAGGTGGATTTTTACTGGATGGGGTACTTGCAAAGAAGTTGTGTGATAACGTCATAATTTAAGAATGTACCTACTTAACTCGAAAATGTTTATTTGTTCTATGCCATACTCGATATTTAACTGTTTCATTCAACATTGAAGATCATAGTTGTTAATGGTTGAAATCGTACCCAGAATAGGGGGGGGGGTGGATTTGAGTATTCAAAATATCTTCGTTATTTTTCGTAGAAATAGAGAATATGTGATGACATCACAAGTGTGTAATACCAGCACGTGGGAAATCTGCTTTGTTTACGTAACCCTTGCGTGACGGACTTTTGGCCATCCAGATGCAAATTAAGCGTGTCTTCCACGTGCCACATGGCTGGCAATAATCACATTTGGACGAACCATGGTCTAAAAACATATGATAACCCACTTATTTACTGACTGGAGCAAAACTGACAACAGTACACCTGGAACAGCATTAATTGTTGAGACTACAAGGGGACATATTCTAAAATACAAATACCGACTTGATGCTGATGCTCCAATAATCAAGCTGAGAAATACGCTGTTTTAAAAGCTACTGGACGTATTATAAAATCATCATATAACCAATACAAATATACGACCATACACACAGAAAACACGACTCTCATTTACTCAATACGCAGCCCTACTATACACGACCCGATCACAGAAAACATTAGACAAAATATTCTGGAAACTATACATTTAAATCTTCACATACACATAGACTGGATAAATGCCCATTCAGGAAATATGGGAAACGAACAAGCTGACTCGTTAGCAAAGGAAGCAGCTCAAGATACAAAAATAAACCCAGAATTCTCTCTCGTACCACTCTCATACATTAAAAGACTTACGTACCGACACAATACATAAATGGAACAGAGAATGGACGACAAGTAACAAATCTTACAGCTTACATCAATACATACCAAATATAACTCACAACAACTAGACAATTAAGAGTCACCATCACAAATGCACACAATTTCTAACGGAACATGGACAGACATGACATTATTTAACAAGATTTAAAATTCAAGACAATGACAAATGTACTTGCGACTCACAGACAACACATTTTACTTATACTTTATGACTGTTCAACATTTAATCAAAATAGATCAAATTTAATAATGAACATAATTTTAGAAGGAGGTAATTGGCCAGAACCACCTCATATTATATTTAATAAAGAACTTATAAAGTTTATCAAAAGTATAGATATGGATGTAGCAAAAGTACCTTAGAATGTAAAGTTGATTGTGAGGAATGGGAATTATATTTCAATATATTTACTTTACATAGACTCGAAAATTAAACATCGGTTGAGTTTAACTTTAATTGATTTGTTTTATTTTATTTATTAATTTTATTTGTAATTATATTACTTATATAATATTTTATTTTACTATTATTATTTTTATATTATAGTTGATTAGATAGTTGATTAACGTGTGTATACTGCAAAATAAAAATGTATTTAAAAATAATCATACATGTAATATGCCATGTGGCAATGGGTTACTATGAGGAGAAGAAAAAAAAAATGGCTGGCACTAGCTATGGGTCAAGTACTGCGATTCATGGCCCACTTCAGAAGGACAAATAATTACTTGTGGGGTTCCCCAAGGTTTAATATTAAGTGCATTACTATTTATAATATGTATAAAAGACCTCACAGCTAACCTTAAATCCAAAAAATCTACTCCTTATGCGCACGATGCCAGTTCTATAATAAACGGTCGGAAACCTAAACAAACTGAGGATGGTAATGTTGCAATTAAAACATTGTTTTCCTGGTTTTGGCTAATTTTGATATGAACACGTCGAAACCAAATTTTCTAGATTTCAATTATTTTTTTTATTTTATTAAGAATATTACAGTCTGAATATAAATGCATTTGGTAATGTGGATGAACAATACAATCGTTCTCCATCACTCTCGACAGAAGCTACACCCCTTCACCACAATGAGTGGAGCAGCCTCTCCCTGCCTGGCAAGGAAGTCAAGAGCTAAGGAGGAATGGCACTTGATAAGGAAATAGCCACTGCTATCACTTCACTTTACACTTCTATAGGAGATCTCTGGGTTATTGACTCTTGAGGCGCCGCGGAGGGGAATATGGATGAGTGGTGCTGGAAAGGGCTAGGACTTCTGGATTAGGATGACTGGATAGCCTGCTGTGAAAGTTTCTGAATCATAAGAAAATTAGGTCGTTTACAAATGGGATATTAGGATCTTTATGGAGAGTGTCGTTGGTGATATAATATGGAGCATCTACTATGGTGCACCGGAATTTGGATTGGAAAGTCTGGATGCGTCTGATGTTCGAAGGTTTTGCTGTAGCCCACACATCTATTGCTTATGTTCATATTGGTTTAAGAGGTAACTTGTATATTGTTAGTTTGTTTTCGGTAGACAAGTGAGATCTTCTATTTAGCGGTCTGTAAAGTTGTCCGAATCGTCTGTTTAGTTCCTGTCTTTTAATTATTGTGTAGGATTTCCAAGTAAGTCTGGTGTCCAAGGTAGCATACACAATCGGCTGGTGGTAAAGGAATATTGTTGAAATGAACAGGAGGACAGGAACTTGGCCAGAGGGAAAAGGTGATACGGTGAGATTTACTTTCGTTGATCTTTATGCGCCAAGCATTTCACCATTTTTCAATCTCGGTAAGGTGGAATTGGATATTCTTCTAAGCAGAAGCAGGATCGGGATCGGATGAAAGGATTGTTGTGTCATCTGCATAGGTAGCTAGGAGAGTTGTCGGAGATGTAGGGATCTCAAATGTGTAGATGAGATACGGTAGTGGTCCTAGGCCACTGCCCTGGGGAACTCCTGCATCCACAGGATAGTAATACGTGTATGAGTATTTATTTTCTTGGAGGACTCGAATTTTTTTTCTAGATTTCAGCAAACATTGTTCACTATCATTTCGGGTGGGTTCTGTCTATGAATAATCGAGACATTTTATCAGTCTCCATGATAAAGGTTTTAGGATTATCTTTGGCTAAAAATATAAATGTTAGTCACATTAGAAAGCTAAGGAATAAACTCATTAAATAAAATCTTAGAAAAGGGTGGTCACCTGTAGATAACCGATAAGTACCTTTTTTTTATAGGTATCCGGAATACGAATATTGTCGACGTGGGTGGTTAGTAAAGTATAATAAATAACACCACTGCCAAGCTTAGCGGTTTTCTTGGACGTCTGAAACTACGTTTATTTCTAAATAAATCCACAACCTAAACTCACTTAAAGAAGTGTAATTGGATCTAGGTAGGCACATGGTCATAATTAGCCCGCCCTTCGTTAGTGGAATAGTGTGAACATTTGATAGTAATCTATTAACAACAAACTAGCTCAGAGGTTAGGGGATAATTGACAAAAGTTGTGTAAGTGACAGTGGTCGCTGTTCTCAATCAGTCAGGTTCACCGTGTGATTAATTATGGGCATTCCTCCCAGGAACCGGTTTGGCCATATGGCATCGCCGAGTTGGTGCCTCTACATTAGGCTACGACTCGAATTACCGCTCTAATATTGAGGACTCATGTCAGCTCCTTTATTCCTTCAAAATTAGTAGATTTCCCTTGAAGGAATTGAGGTAGTACTCATAACATGATCTCCCAAAATTGTCCTCAAATGTCCATCGATCCTATCTAGCAGATGTCGAAAAGTCCGTCACGCAGGCGCGAAGCTTTACAATAGATAAATATACATACAGGTAACACTACCGTGAATTTTAAGAGACAATACGAACGGCAGTCTTTCAGTCAATTTACAATACAAGTAAATAATCTCTACAACAAAAAGCGGCTGAAATGTAAAGAAGCCAGCCAACCTTCTAGCGCTGAATAGATAAATAGGCCGGAAAGACAAACAATTAATGAAATATATCTGAATATAACATATTAATTTTATTGGAAACAATTTATTAAAGCTATTGCTGTAATTTGTAATGAATCAGAATCAGTTTTATCTTAATCACTCAAAGTTTAGTAATCAAAGAACAAAATAAGGGGGTGTGGGACGTATTTGAATATATCTCACAAAGTAAAATTTCAATGAAAACAATCTTTGGTATTTAACCTTTTAATAAAGTGGTTCATGATCTATCAGCTTTTTATTAATGACACTAGTAGGAGTGTAGGTTTACTGAAAGCGGAAAACTATAAAAGCCAAATATCTCAGTTAATTCTCAAAATATTTATTGAACAATATTTATAGTACATTTAATTTTCAATAAGATTGTTTCTATACAATTTTTTTTAGATATATACACACAGTTTTGAACGGACCTCATTTTCGTAATCTCAAAAAAATTTTGGAAATTGCGTCATGAGTACGACCTCAATAGCTGATTTCCCTAAAGGGAAGTTTGCTAAACTTAATGAAATGAATGTAATGAAGTCCTTACAAATTATATATACATATATCTCTCACTCTCTCTATCTCTCTCTCTCTCTCTCTCTCTCTCTCTCTCTCTCTATATATATATATATATATATATATATATATATATATATATATATATATATATATATAAATATATATAGGCAGCTCAAGCGCAATATTCATTGATCAGGAATTGACAGAGATATATAAATTAAAACTGGGACACTACTGCACAAACATTCAAGCAGAAGAATACGCTATACTGAACAGGGGCTGCGTAAACTAAACAGATATCCCCACGTATGTGCATTTATCTCAAAAAGTGAAAGGTCAAAGAGATAGATGGTATTTAAGCTTATAATGAAGTGTTTCATGTTATGACAGAATATATTTAAAATGACACGACTAGGAGCGGCGGGTCAAATCAATAATCGGTTAACTAGAGAACATATGTACAGCGACATATATAGACAGTTAAATGTCCAAAAAGATTGCTTTTATAGAATTTTTAGATCCGACGTGTAATAACGGAGATATTTCGAATTTTCAAAATTTCTCTCGTCTGAACGGTCCAATTTCAGCCGTTAACGAACTTATCTTCACTTTTCACGAAACGCATATAAATCGATATTCGTAGCGGTAAAAGAGAAATTGTGAACGCTAGAAGGGTAACAGACAAATATATATTTATAATTTTGAACGGAATTTCGTCAGGATCGATGGACATTTGAGGAAGATTGGTTCTGTGCATTGTTTCGATCCAACATATAGTAACGGAGATACTTGGAATTTTCGTAATTCCCGCCTTCTAAATCCCTCCCCCCCTGCTCCGATTTCATCCATTAACGAACTTGATCTTTCTTTTTATATAAAACTATTAAATATCAAGTTTAGTAACGATCAAACAATAATTACTACCTCTAGAGCGGTTATTGAAATTGCCCTACATGTTTCGTGGCTTACTTGCCACCTCTTCAGGGGCTATAAAAATATAAAAATTAATAACATTGATTTAACTACCTCAATATCAACTACCTCCTGAGTGAGGACATTCGCAACGATTATAACAGGGAAACGAGCACTTCAGAAATGTATGTAGCAATCTATAAATTAGATTTAATAAATATATCATAGGTATAGGCACCTATTAATACAATATCTAGCAAAGAAGTATTAAGGGATTTTTTAAATTAATGTTATTAATTTTTTGAAAAAGGGTAGCCCCTGAAGAAGTGGCAAGTAAGCTACGAATCATGTAGGGATGTTTCAATAAAGTTAGCCAGGAAAAAAAAAATAAATTTTTGGTGACACTTGCCATAATATATGAAGAATATATAAAAAATATTTGGACCAGAATAAGAAATATATATATATATATATATATATATATATATAAAATTGTAACCTCTGTCTGTACATTGATTTTTTCCGCAAAATTTCTCGGTAACTTTTCGTTTCACATGTCATAGACACCATAACTGCATTTTGTTTCTTTCGTGTCTGTTTGTTTGTTTGTTTATTTATTTGTTTGTTTGTTTGTTACCTTTTCACGCATAAACGGCTGAACCGAATTTTATGAAACTTGGTATGTGTATTACTACTAACCCAACTTAGACTTTACACTATATTAATATTCTCTGAAATTTACAGGAGTGGGGGTTATAAGGGAAGCCTGAAATTAAAAATAGCGATATTTCGTTTTCTATTGGTTTTTCGGTAAATATGCACATAACAAAAGTTGTTTATTTTGTTATTTAGAGTAACTTTTGTTATATCCACTTTTGCCGTATACGGAAGCATAAATGAGTTATACGCTATAAACTAAAGCGGGAGTGCACAATTTTATTTGGCACTAAAGACTCAACCGAATTAAACCAAACTCGGTATGTGAATTAGTACTAACGCCTTTATTATAATAAGCTATACTAACATTTCTAGGGACGGGCAGGAGTGGGGGTTATAAGGAAGGCCTGAAATTAATAATAGTGATATTTCGTTTCCTATTGCATTTTCGGCAAATATGCACATAACAAAAGTTGTTTATTTTGTTATTTAGAGAAACTTTTTTTTATATACACTATCATCGTATACCGAAGTATAAAGGCGTTATACGCTAAAAATTATAGCGGGAGACAACAATTTTATTTGGCACAAAAGACTCAACCGAACTAAATAAAACACTCAGTATGTGTATTAGCACTAACGCCTTCCTTATAATAAGCCATACTAACATTTTTAGGGACGGGCAGGACTGGGGGTTATAAGGGAGGCCTGAAATTAAAAATAGCGGTATTTTGTTTTCTATTCGTTTTCGGCAAATATGAACCTAACAAAAGTTGTTTATTTGGTTATTTAGAGTAACTTTTGTAATATTCATTTTTGATTTTTAACGAAGTATAAACGAGATATATACTATAAACTAAAGCGGGAGTCAACTATTTTATTAGGCACTAACGATTGAACCGAACTTAACAAAACTCGGTATGTCAATTAGCATTAATTCTTCCATGATTATAAGTTATATTAAAATTTTTAGGTTCGAACGGGAGGGGGGTTATAAGGGAGGCCTGAAATAAAAATTCACCATATTTACATGTATAAGAGACGGGAAATATAAAAATATCGAAGACTGTGACGCCTTATCGAACAAATAATTCTATTATTAGCAAATCCACGGCAACGACGGGTATCAATCTTAACACTGAGACGGGTAAATGTCAAAATATTGTGCAATGTAAAGCCTGCTAAAAAATACCATCACCATTCAGCCTCAAATGAATTCCCGGGCGAAGCCGGGTATCTGAGCTAGTATATATATATATATATATATATATATATACGTGTGTCCTTTACCTCACTGGCTGATTTTCCTTTAGGGAAATTTGCTTAAAAAAAAGAAAAAATAAATGTAACAATACTTAGAGGTGCATTGGATCCAATAATTATGACATATGAGAAAAAATGGCCTCCCCGTCTAAGTACAAGTAACTCCTATATTTGTTCCATGTTTAAAATGCCTCCGTCCCAGATTGCAGCGTGACAAATCCCTTTGCTGAAATATGCGTATCAAAACTTCTAAATGAGATCTATTACAGAAAGTATTTAAAGCCCAATAAAGGATACAAGGAAGTTTTTCTATGAATCCTAATTATTGCATTAGTGCTAGTTTAGAGGGATGGTCTGGATAAAGGTGCTCCTTCTCTGAATTGCACGAGAGCTTGGGAACTTTGATGCTTTCCCCTGAGAACAGCTTAGGAGAGAAGCTAACTTCCTCATCGCTCCTTTCAGCCCTTAGAAACTTAGTTCCAGAGAATGTTGATGACTTCACAAGTGATTCAGAGCCACATCTATCAAATGAGTTCAACTTCAAATAAGCGCCCGGCTAATTCAATCCATTGATTTTTGAGGGGTTTTCATGACCTCTGATGGAATCCCAAGTAGTTATAGAAGGAGAATCTTGGATCAGTGAGCCAGCCTCAAAAGCCACAGTTGGTAAACACTCTCCCTATCTCTCTTCCTCTCATCTTCCCCCCCCCCCCTTCTCATACCTAAGGTGTGCAACCAACCAACAGCAAACCAAAAACCAGCAGTGTTTTTATTATCTCCAAATCTACCACTATTGGTAGCTCATGGATCTGTCTGTCTGTCTGTCTCTGTCTGTCTGTCTGTCTGTCTGTCTGTATGTATGTCTGTCTGTCTGTCTCTCTCTGTCTGTCTC
>CM032233.1:13582500-13720000 GCA_019009955.1 Riptortus pedestris
TTCCAATGGAATGCCCAACTTTGTATTGCTGATTCTTGTAGAAAATAAAATTGTAAAACAAATTTATATCGGTGAATTTTTCGATTTGACGCATTCTTTAGCCGTAAAATGCTCAAATCATTAGTTCAGAAACGGGTACATTTCATTGAAAAATGCTGCGACATAAAAGTTGTTGTCAACAAAAGTATCGTTGAAACATGTCTACGAGGGAAGGGATGGAAAAAAAAATTGTTAACCTCAAAAAAAAAAAACATTTTTATTTATAAAAGGAATACATTTTTCCACCTGCACAGCTTCATGTAAATAAACCGACACCAGTTTTTTCTTTGTATCACAATACTTACAGCTAGAATTTACAAATGTTCGAAAATCCTTCAGCATTTATGCACATCGGTATCTGAACTCCCTTTTGGCACTGTGTATTTCTGCTACTGAAATTTAATTTATCGCCATTTACATGAAGCTATGCAGGTTGAAAAATGTATTCATTTTATAAATGACTACTTTATTAGTTTAAATAAATTAATTCTAAGAACGTTTTTTGTAATGTTTTTAAAAGTAAGCTTTTTTGGATTCATTGAAGAATACGTTTGCGTTATTTCGTTTTAATTTTTCTTTTTAAATTTCAGAATCCCTGTAGACTTGTTTCAACGATAACTTTGTTGACTACAACTAAGTTATGTCGCTGCATTTTTCAATATAATGTGCCGTTTCTGAATTAAATATTTGTGCATTTTACGGCTATAGGATGCGTCAATTCGAAAAATTGAATTAGTAGTTTTTGAACTCGTTTTACAATTTGATTTTCTACAAGAATCCGAAATAAAAAGTAGGGCATTCTATTGGAAATTCCAAACTATGGTCGCTGGAGAAGTACTGGAGAAGGAACATGGACTGAAAGGATTCTTCAGGGGTCCCAATTATAGCTCACCAAGTATTTGTATTAAAATAATTGAAGATTTCTAGGGTGTTGGCACGGGAAGTTGGGACAGCATATATATATAAATTTAGACGGGCCTTATTTTCGTTACCCTTGGGTAGGATCGATGAACATTTGAGGAAATATTTCGAAAAGCCCATCATGAGTACAACCTCTATAGCTGATTTACCCTAAGGGAAATTCGCAGAAGAATGTTGGGGGAAGAATTGATTCGTATCAGTTACAGTTTTATTTGAGAAAAGCTGCTGTTGAGTGAGGCACATTGATTAAGCGTGACAACTATATGTTTGATAGAAGTGTGTTCATATCTAGTTGGAAGGGGATTAATATCTCGACGGTTCACTGCCTAAGAGGCTTAAGACTTAAGAGGATAATAGTAAGACAAAACCTCTCACTTTCTCCTATAGTAATGATATTAGAGCCAGAGACTACTAATGGATCTAATGCCTCTCACAATATCATTTATAACTCTAACAGGCGAATTATTAGCTTTACATTTTAGCGGTGCTAATAGGAAAGTTAACATTTGTTTCAGGCACTCCGTAGGGATTCAGCCCCCCCCCCCTCCTTCTATGGACGGATAATCATATAATCCTTCTAGCCTGTCCGTCTCTTACTGTCTACAAGGCGCTACAGTGCTTCAAGGACCTGACCCTATAAACTATTGTTTCACACTGGTGTCAGCATCTGAGAGTTCATTCGTGGACCCGCTCACAATAAATACTACCAGTTTATTTTAGTAAATTAACTGTATAATAAACATACAGTATCATTTAGAGTGGGGGGGAACTTCTTATATTGTAACCAAATTTAAAAATGCTTCCCTCTTATTTTAGTATATAAACTGTATAATAAAGATACGGTATCATTTACAGTGGGGGAAAACTTCTTGAAATCAATTTTAAAAATTCAAATCTGATGTCTTGATCCAACCAATTTTCATTAGTTGCCAAAAACCCCGCTGCTTTGATTTATCAGAAATTTTGGGCAAATAATTAGCCAACCTCATTTTGATTTTCCTTTTGATGATCTTTTCAGAGTCCTATGTAAGATTTCCAAAATTAACACTCCAGTAGTCGTGTGTCATCTGAGAGATGACTTGGAGAGACTTTTTGAACTGCTGAGTAGAGGATAGAACCTGGGTGCCCCCCCCCCACCCTAGCTACCTTCCTTTCTTCCCTAGAGCCTTAAACCAGTACTGTTTCAACCCTTTTCTGATTCTCCAGTACTGCGCATGACCTTGAGGCATCTTTGAGATCCCGCGCGACTACCTATGTAAGTAGTGCAGTAGCAGATTTACAGGGAGCTGAAAAATATAAAAAATAGAGAAATAAATTCAAGCATCTTCGCTTATAGGAAGGAGGGCACCCTGGTTTCCAATGTCCCAAAAAATAAGTCTAAAATTAGAAATGTATCAGCTATATCGAGTATGCATTTTGATGGAGAAATAAATGAGAGAAAAGGAGAAAAGAAACCAAAGTAGGTGTCGACATATTGGATAAAATGTGTTCACTTTATAATGAACCGAGAAATACCAGAAGGTGGCATATGGTTGTATTTTTTTCTCTTCTGAATATTGCGGGGATCAATTCCCAAGTAATTTATTCAGGAAATGGCCATATTTCATTTTATAAACCTACCTAACTATTTTATTTTATTTTATAAACCTTAATATATAATGTGTACGTATAATATAACGTATGTATGTATCAATTTTATATTGTGTAAGCTAAGATAAAGTGTGAAATATTTTTTTCTTCATATAATATAATCATAAATCATGTATATTCTTCATATAATGTATCAATTATAACTTTTATACAAATATTAGTACAGGCTTAATTAAAACTAACTTTCTTACTTTAATACTTAAGGAAAGACGGTAAGTCATCTGAGAGATGACATGCGCCCACTCTTGTACTGACGAGGAGCGCGCTGCGCCTACTGCAGTGTTAAATTTACTAGAAAGAAACTCTATGAGAAAAGAATTTCTTTCTCCCATTGGGTGCTTTAAGGAAATAGAGAAAACTCTTCTCAAAAGAAAGTGTGTGTTAGTTATAATACGTCTTATTATAATGGGAAAGATGCAGCTATTAAATATAGAAAAGTCCGTCACACAGGGGCTGCGTAAACTAAGCAGATTTCCTACGTGAAGTTTTACAATAGAGAAAGTTCACGAGAGTCGAACAGTTAAATGTATAGAACAATATTTATAGTAAATTCAATTTGCAATAAGATTGGTTCTATACAATGTTTTGATCCGACTTGTGGTAACGGAGATATTTCGAATTTTCGAAAATCATCCCTTTAAACCCCCCCCCCCTCCTCTCCCTCCCACTGGTCCGATTTCAGCCATTACCGAACTTGATCTGTCTTTTTGCATAAAACGTTTAAATATCGAGTTTGGTAACAATAAAACAAAAATTGCGACCGCTAGAGCGTTAACAGACATATATATATATATATATATATATATATATATATATATATATATATATAATTTTGAATGGACCTCATTTTCGTCATCTCCTGAGTAGGATCGGTAGATATTTGAAGAAACTTTTCGAAAATCGCGTCATGAGGACGACCTCAATAGCTGATTTCCTTTAAGAGAAATCTGTTAAAATTTACAGATACAAGTCATTACCGTCACTTGAAAGTTTCAAAATGAGGAAAATTCCTTCATTCATGTTAAATACTTTTTTTTTGTTCAATAGAGTTGAATTATCAGAAGATTTATTTAATTGGAAGAACTTAGCACATATAAATAAAAATAATATACATATTGAACAATTGATCCCTAGAAAATAGTAACACTTTAACTTGGTGTGGATAATATGATCTCTGGAATACAGATGATTTATTCTATTGCAATGGATACATATCTTTGGAGTCTTTTATTCACGTGGTGGAATGTGTCAGGCATAAACAAATATAAGATTATCATGTTTTGAAGAATTGTTTACATTATTTCAAAATAATATTTTAGACTTCTAAAGAGGAATTTTGTCCACCTTGTATTAATTGAAACACTGTTGCTCTGATCTCCATGGAGTAGCAATAAAGATGAACAACGGGTTTTACCCTATATTTCATTTTTAGAAGATATTCATTAGGGAGAATAGGTTATCAGGAAGTGCACATGACGCCATATTCGAAATGCCCATCAAACCTACCCTCCAGAAGATGACGGAAATTACCCCGTTTAAATTTATGTGTGTATATATATATATATATATATATATATATATATATATATATATATATATATATATATATATATATATATACTAGCTCAGATACCCGGCTTCGCTCGGGAATTCATTTGAGGCTGAATGTTGATGGTATTTTTTTGGCAAGGCTTTATTTTGCACAATATTTTGACATTTACCCGTCCCAGTGTTTAGGGTTAATACCCGTCGTTTCTGTGGATTTGTTAATAATAAAATTAATTTTTTATGTAAGACTTCACTGTCCTCCATATTGTCATATTTCCCGCTTCCTGTGCATTATGCATAGATTTGAATTATTAAGGACAAAATATTAACATACATTTGAATTAATTTTTCCAGGTGAGGTACCTGGTAGTTCATATTGAAAAGAATTCTTGAGCAATTTTTTCTAAATAACAAAATAAACAACTTTTGTTATGTGCATATTTGCCGAAACCTCAATAGGAAACGAAATATCACTATTATTATTTTCAGGCCTCCCTTATAACCCCCACTCCTGCCTGTCCCTAGAAATAGTATGGCTTTTTATAAGGAAGGCGTTAGTGCTAATACACATACTGAGTGTTTTATTTAGTTCGGTTGAGTCTTTTGTGCCAAATAAAATTTTTCACTTCCGCTATAATTTTTAGCGTATATCTCGTTTATAATTGGGTATACGAAAAAAGTGTATATAACAAAAGTTACTCTAAATAGCAAAATAAACAACTTTTGTTATGTTCATATTTGCCGATAAACCAATAGGAAACGAAATATCGCTATTTTTAATTTCTGGCTTCCCTTAAAACCCCCACTCCTGCCCGTCCCTTGAAATGTTGGTATGGCTTCTTATAATGAAAGCGTTAGTGCTAATACACATACCGAGTTTTATTTATTTCGGTTGGGTCTTTTGTCCCAAATAATATTGTTGACTCCCGCTATAGTCATAAGCGTATAACTCATTTAAACTTCGGAATACGATGAAAGTGTTTATGACAAAAGTTACTCTAAATAACAAAATAAACAACTTTTGTTATTTGCATATTTGCGAAAAAACCAATAGAAAACGAAATATCACGACTTTTAATTTCAGGCCTCCCTTATAACCCCCACTCCTGTTCGTCTCAGAGACAATTAATATAGCCTATCTCTCAAGTTGGACCAGACTGCTCACGGTGTGCCAATTTAATTTAAAATCGGTTAAGTAGTTTAGGAGTCCATCGCGGACAAACATCGTGACAGGAGATTTATATATATTAAGATATATATATATATATATATATATATATATATATATATATATATATATATATATATAAGTTGAGTTCAAGAAGGTTCACCCTTCTTTTTTACGCTGTCTTCATAACACTTTTAGCAGATTTCCCTTAAGGAAAATCAGCTATTGAGGTCGAACTCATGACGCGATTTTCGAAAAATATCAAATGTATATCGATCCTACCTAGTAGATGACGAAAATGAGGTCAGTTCAAAATATATTATATTTCTCTAATAACGCTTTAGGGGTCACAATTTTTGTTTGATCGTTAGCAAACTCGATATTTAATCGTTTAATGTAAAAAGGAAGATCAAGTTCTTTAATGGCTGAAATCGGAGGGGGGTTAAGAGGAATATCTCCGTTCATATAAGTCGGGTCTAAAAATTGTATAGAACCAATCTTATTGGAAATGCACTATAAATATTGCTATATACATTTATTCTCTATCTCAAATATTAACCGAAATATTTTCATTTTTCAGTTTTCAGCCATGAGCAACTTCTACTCATGCCATGTTAAAAATAAGCTGTTATTTCTTGAACCACTTCATTACAAGGTTAAATACCAAATATTGCTTTCATTGAACGTTTACTTTGTGAGATATATGCAAATATGTTCTGTTGACCCCCCTCACGTCTTGTTGAGATACAAATTATTCTGATTCATTATAACTTACCGAGTTAGATATAGTAAATAGTTTTCAATAAAATTAATATGTTATATTTCAGTAATTATTTTTCTTTTCGGTGAAAAATATTTCTATCTATCTGTTCAGCTCTGAGAGAATGGCAGACCTGTTTGTTTACAATTCAGACGCTTTCCGTTGGGAGGTTATTAAAATTTACTGAATGATTTCTCATTACCGTTTGTATTTATTCGCTTAATATTCACGTTGGTGTTAAGCGTTACGAGTATGTAGATTTACCTATTTTAAAACTTCACGAGTGAAATCTGTATAGTTTTCGCAGCCCCTGCGTGGCGTACTTTTTTGTTTCAGCCGCCCTTCTACGGACGGATAATTATATAATTCATCCAGCAAGCACGTATCTTTCTGGCTACAAGGCGCTTCATTGCCTGTAAGACCTGCCCCTCCCACACCATCTCAAGCTGTCACTGGAGTCTGTATCTAACAGTTCATTCATGTACCTCTGACGGCTGTAGAAAAACTAATCAGATTTCCCACGCACTGGAATATGATTTTACCGTCTTTTCACTATTTTTCACGCAGCAAGAAGCCGATATAAAATGAAATTAATGTTAATTGGAGTTGAGATATTAATTGTCTGAGGTAGTTACAGTGAAAATCAGATGAGTAGAAGTGGGAGATCACAAAAGACTGAAAGAAACCGTTTTATTTCTACTACTAGCTCGACCAAATATCGATGCTTTAAGAGCAAGTTTCCACAACACTTTGGAATAAGCGATATAAATTTCAAAGTTTCCCTCTCAAGCATAAAAGTCCCATAAAGACCCCATGTGCTACCTTTCTTTAAAATTCCTATTATCCAATATCTCACTCTTTATTCTAATAGTATTATATCTATGAATTTTAAATTAAATTTTGTTTGAGTATTTTCATTTTTTTTATCTTAATAAACGTAGTTGTCGTTTTCTTAAACTTTCTCAGAAAAGTAACGGTCCTAGCTGAAATGCTAAGATTTTCCACATTAATTCAACCTTTTACTCTTCTTGTAAATAGTACATCCACTGTCTCCTTGACATAATACCTGATCAGTAGGCTAATTCTGTCAATTTATACATAATAAATTAATTTTGTATCATTCTTAATGACATTCAAAAGATATGGCATACATTTTTAGCAGATTTCCCTCAAAGGAAATCAGCTATTGAGGTCGTACTCATGACGCGATTTTCGAAATTTTTCTTCAAATGTCTATCGATCCAGCCCAGGAGATGACGAAAATAAGGTCCGTTCAAAACTGTATATATATATATATATATATATATATATATATATATATATACATACATACATAATATATATTAACAACAGCTGTTGCTCTAGTGGTCGCACTTTTTGAATTTTGGTCTGATCTTTACCAAACTTAATATGTAAACGTTTCATGTAAAAATGGAAATCAAGTTCGTTAACTTCGATAATGTCTGTTAACGCTTTAGCGGTCGCAATTTTTTTCTTACCGTTACCAAACTTGATATGTAATCGTTGAATACAAAAAGAAAGATCAAGTTCGTTAACGGCTGAAATCTGATAAGTGGGAAGGGGGGGGGGTTTAGAGTGAGAGAATTTCGAAAGTTCTTAATATCTCCGTTATTATCGAAATACTGCATAGAACCAATCTAATTGCCAATGTGAGGACCTATAAATGTTGTTATGTAAATTTTTTCATTTTCTTCATTATTAACCGAGATATGAGCATTTATTAGTTTTCCGCCTTCAGTAAACCCCCACTCCGACTCATATCATATAAACAATAAACAGTTATATTATGAAGCACGTTATTTGAAGCGTAAATTCCAAATATATTTCTCATTGAAAATTTAATTTTTGAGATAAATGCATAAAGTCCGTCACGCAGGGGCTGCGTAAACTAAGCAGATATCCCTCGTAAATTTCAGAAGAAAAATTTCGAAAATAGCGCCATGAGTATGACCTCAATAGCTGATTTACACTAAGGGAAATCTGCTAAATTTACTGAGAAAAACGTAAAAGCGGCACAGGTGCCTAATTTATCTCTCTGTTCTATTACTATGTGAAAGCTTTCTCAGCCCAACGGATTTACTGCCACAAGAATCGTCCTAATACGAATAAATAAATACCAGTCAAAAAATAGGATTATCATAATAAAACAGTTTGAATTCAGAAGGGGCAAAGCACAGCTGGACGAGGAGCAGGATTAATTGACAGTATAACTAAGGGCTTAAACAATAAATATCAAACCGGCCTTTTAGTCCAAGACATAATGAAAGCCGATACAATCTGGCACGAAGGCTTTATACATAAATTAAATCAATTAAACTCACCCAATTTCTTATTACTATTGGATGAAAATTTGGTGGAAATAAGTGTATCCGATTTCATCAAAAATGCACCCTGAATACTTTCTCATATGTATCAAATGGGCTAGTTGAACTGATATACATATACTTAAGTAAATTATTCAGAGTAGTAGGTAATAGTTGGGTTTCGGCTAATAAAGTTTTCTAGATTCTTCTTTTAGAGGATTTTTTATTTGCTGACAGTTTCGGGCAACCGTTGGTTCCCTTCTTCAGAGCAACTATTTAATATGGGGGAACTCAGTTATAATGTAGTCTCCACTGTATGCAGTTCGTGCTCTCTGCTCTTCCCCCATATTAAAAAGCTGCACTTAAGATGGGAACAAAGGGTTGCCCGAAACTGCCAGCAAAAAAAAAACCCTCTAAAAGAAGAATCTAGAAAACTTTATTAGCCGAAACCCAACTATTACCTACTACTCTGAATTATTATAATAACGGCTAACAATACTATTGATTGATTAAGTAAATTATAACAAGAAATGTTGGCTAAGCAATTTTAGAGAAGATAATAGTTTGTTAAGTTTTTAGTTTTTATTAGATTTACAATATGAGGTCCGTTCAAACTTTTATATATATATATATATATAATATAATATATATATATATATATATATATATATATATATATATATATATATATATATATATATATATATATATATATATATATATATATACAGTGGAGCGTCGATTATCCGAACGTTCGATTATCGGAACCAGTTTTTTTTTTTTTTTTTTTTTTTTTTTTTTTTTTTTTAATGTGTAATTTTAATTAAAGTGATCATTTAGTTTACTTATTGGTATGTTATAATTATTGTTTCTTTGAATAAAATTAAACTAAAATAAAATTATTTTTCTCAGAACGTATATAACGGAAGCCATCATTAATTATTTCTCAGAAACTGATTCGTTACATATTTGTATCTGGTTCAATGTGTGCTCAATGAAGTTAGACGTTGAATACGCATTGGTTTACTTAGAACTGTCTACACTACCTAATTTGTTCATTGCATTAGATTCTGTGAAACCCTTTCCGTTCATACAACTGGTTGTGGATAGCTTACTTTAAGTTTCAAACCGCTCTTTGTGAGGTGTACACTGTATTTGTATTGTGCATGTAGCTCAATTAGACAACTTATACATATGTACGAGTATGTATGTATTTCATAACACTCGTTTCTTCACTATGCTCATTCATACTATGTTTAAATAAATAAACAAACTTGTTTTTTTTACGAAGATATTTTAGATCTCCCTTTTCCTTATTATTTATAAGAAAATAAATAAACACAAAATAAATAAAAATTTTGATTATCCGAACCACCTCTGACAACATTAGTCCGGATAATCGACGCTCTACTGTGTGTATATATATATATATATATATATATATATATATATATATATATATATATATATATGTCTCATATATGCGGATAACAATTGAAATATCTTTTAAACCTGCCGAGCTTCCATATTCTGAGTTTTTATTCTGGCTGGTGGAAGTGAATGTTTTCTAATCGACTGTAAAAATTTATTAAAACGACAGAGGGCTTTCGATGCAGTGCATCATTATCAGTGGCCGATGGCCCTGGATGTTGACCCGACGACTCTAGTTCTCTCAATCTGCTAAAAGCTTAACATCTTTTCCAGAACTTAATTCTAACAATATTCACAAATGCAATTTTAACTGCTAATGCTTTTTTAATTTGTTTTTACCTATTTGTTTTAATCATACTGATTAATGTTGATTTTATTATTATAGTTAATTTGAACAGTACTTTTAGCTTACAATACTCTTTGTTTTTACAAATTGTTGTAGTGGCTAATTTTTGAGCTAATTACTTGTAATTAATATTTGTTTGTTGTGTTTACCGCGTCTTTTTAATGCTCAATTATTAAATTTGAGCGAAATCGAGTAGTCGCGGATTCTCTTAAATAAATAAAGAAAAAGCACTAAAAGGATATCCCACCAAGACTTGCTTTAGTAAGTCCCAGCCCGCAATGCAGATCGTCAACTCATGCGTACAAAAATTAATTAATACTTACATTCCACGAAACGAATACACATTTACTTCAAATTTAATTTAATAACACTTTAGATGAGTTACGAATTGTACATTTTCGAATATTTAATTTGAAAACCGCGTCATGAGAATCTCTAAAAGTTTATTTACTGAAAAATAAATTAGTAGAGAGGAAGACTCTTTAGGAAAGCGGCTCTCTTTTCGGCTTTCCATTGGCATACTCCGAGTCTTGTAGGTTGTAGAGTTAATCACTGAAATGAGTTTGGGCTGAAAATGTCCTGAATCACATTAAGCCTGATGGGGGTTGGGGGTGGAAAGGGCTCTAAGGAATGGAGGCCTTAAATGACGGAGTTCTGGCGGATCAGAAATTCTTAAAATAATTTCTTCTTCTTCCTGGTAAGGTATGCGGCCAATCTTGACATTCATAAATTCCACGACCCTCGCCCTCCTTCTTCCCTTAGTGTTTTCCAAGGGCCTACAGATGAGCTGCGTATTCCCACTCAAGTTAATTCCGTCATTTCGATGTTCTTCAAATCTACCTAAAATTCTTTCCATAATTCTTTTTGCCCATACAAAAAAAAAAAAAAGGTCCGTTACGTAGGAGCTGCGTAAACTAAGAAGATTTCCCAATTTCTGGTGTAACGCACTTGTGATATATCACCACACATTTTCTACTTCCATGTAAAAAAAGACCGATTAGTTTTAAAGTTTAAAGTTTAACAATAGATAATTCTTCATACTGGTAACACAACACTACCGTGAATACTAAATGAAAAAATACAAACGATAATAATAAACCTCCCGAAGGGAAGCGTCTGAAATGTAAACAAACTGTTCTGCCAACTTCTCACCAGAAAGAAAATCAATTACTTAAATAAGGTCCGGGACAAAAAGATAGCCCACCCTATATTTTTTCTCTTAATCAATAGGGGTTAAGGATTAAAGGATTAAGGATTCATTAAGAATTAAGGTTTCATTAAGGATTAAAGATCCATTAAGGATTAAGGAGGTAGGAAAAACAGCTTGTGAGAATTAATATTATTATTTGATTTGGGGTAAGACAAAAAGATAGCACACCTATTGTTTCTTTACAAAGAAAACCAAATCCCTCTGAGTAGACAAGGCTAATCCAGTTCTGTTTATTCTTTTAAGTTGTTAACATTATTTTAGTGAGATGGGACGAGCAAAATCATTATCACCAGGTGAAAAAAATATCATTCAGCGAATGAAAAATCGAGGGTTTTGTATTTCCGATACTTCAAAAAATACCGATAGGAGTAGAAAAGTGATTTTAAATTTTTTGAAGTCTCCAGAAAGCTATGGGACGAAGAAATCTCCTGGAAGGCCGCCGGCTTTAACAACACGGCAAAAACGAGCAATTTTAAGGGTTGCATTTAACTCATCATTAACGGCTCGTCAAATTGCGGCTAGAGCTGGTGTAGTGACGAATTTGAAAAACGCCCAGAGGATCATTCGTGCAGCTCCTCACATCAAAAGAAAGAAAATGAAAGGTATGCCACCTCTAAGCATGGTGCACAAAGAAAGGCGTAAGGAGTTTGCCCGTGAACATGTCCAATGGAAAGACGAGTGGAAAGAAATCTTGTTCACTGACGAAAAAAAATTCAACCTCGACGGTCCTGATGGCTGGGCTCACTATTACCATGATCTACGGAAAGAAGAAAAAATGTTTTCCAAGAGGCAAATGGCAGGAGGCAGCGTCGTGATATGGGGAGGCATTGGCTATGATCACAAAACTGATATCGTGTTTATTTCTGGTAGAATGAACAGTCAGAATATGTCAATTTGTTAGAAAACCAACTACAAAAATATTTTGAATTTGTTCCTAAAGAGAACGTAATTTTTCAACAAGATAATGCTCCAGTTCATACGGCGAAAGTTGCAAAAGAATTTTTTAGAAAAGGAAGGATCAGAAATATAGATTGGCCGGCTCGTTCCCCGGACTTTAATATCATCGAAAATGCATGGGGACATCTTGCTAGAAGTGTTTACAGTGGGAGCCGACAATTTGAGTGCGTTGAAGAATTAAAAAAAACAATTCAGGAGGAGTGGACCAAACTACCTCAAGAGTTGATTCGTCGCCATTTTAACTCACTTTCAAATCGTATGATTGCTGCATTAGAAAAAGGTGGTGCGTATACAGGATATTGAATTTTCATTTGTATTCTTTTAATGTATTTTTAATAAAGGATTTTATTATTATTGTTCACTGTGCTATCTTTTTGTCTTACCCCAAATCAAGTATTATTTATTAATTCTTACAAATTATTTTTTTCCTACACCTATTAGATTGATCATCGGTTCAAATTTGAGCAGAATACACTACATATTAATAAATACAAATTATATCAATAGTTAAAAATGATTAAGAGAAAAAATATAGGGTGGGCTATCTTTTTGTCTCGGACCTTATATCAGAATTTAACATATTAATTTGATTGGGGGTCACTCGAACATATTTGCATGTATCTCCTATAATAAACGTCTCTTGAATACAATATTTGGGATTTAAGCCTTAAATAATGTGGTTTATTATATAACAGAGTATTATTTATGTAACATGAGTTTGCTGAAGGCTGAAAAGTGAAAAATGCAAATATCTCGGTTAATATTCAACATAGAGAATAAATGTATATAACAATATTAACGGTGCATTTAATTTGCAATAAGATTGATTCTATATTTTATATTAATCCGACGTATAGTAACGGAGATAATTCGAATTTTCAAAATTCTCCCCCTCTAAACCACCCCTCCCCCTGTCCGATTTCAGCTGTTAACGAAGTTGATCCATCTGTTTACATAAAACGACTAAATATCCAGTTTGGCAACGTTCAAACAATAATTGCGAACGCTAGAGTGGTAACTGACAAATATATAGATAGATATAGATATATTTATACAATTTTGAATGAACATCATTTTAGTCAATCTCCTTAGTAGGATCGTTGGGCATTTGAAGAAAAATGCCGAAAATAGCGTCGACCTCAATAGCTGATTTCCCTTAAGGGAAATCTGCTAACAAGATTGGTTCTATAACATTTTACGATCCAATTCGTTACGGAGATATTGAAGTTCGTTAATGGCAGAAATCGGAAAAGGAGGGGGGTCAAGAGGGGGGATTTCTAAACTTAGAAATATCTCTGTTGTTATAATTTCGATGGAAAAATTGCATAGAATCAATCTTATTGGAATTCAGATAGATTTGAATTATTTAAAAACTATTTACTATATCTATTACTGTAATTTATAATGGATCAGAATAATTTTTAGCTCGATCAATCAAATTTTAGTAGTCCAAGAAATTAAGAAAGGAGGGCAATATAACATATTTGCATTTATCCCGTATAATTAAGGTCATTTGAAAACAATTTATAGTATTTATGCTTCGAATAATGTGTTTTATTACATAACAGACGATTGTTTATGTAGCATGAGTAGAAGTGGGGGTTTGCTGAAGGCTAAAAACTGAAAAATGCAAATATCACGGTTAATATTCAACATAGAGAATAAAGGTACACTATATTTATAGTACATTTAATTATCAATAAGATTGGTTCCATAGAGATTTTTAATCCGACGTATAGTAACGGGGACATTTCGAATTTTCAAAAATCCACCCCTCTTAACGAACTTGATCTGTTTTTTCACATGTTTAAATAGCGAGTTTGGTAACGATCAAACAAAAATTGCGACCGCTAGAGCAATAACATATATATATATATATATATATATATATATATATATATATATATATATAGAGAGAGAGAGAGAGAGAGAGAGACATATATGTAATTTTGAACGGACCTCATTTTCGTCATCTCCTGAATAGGATCTATGGACATTTGAAGAATATTTTCGAATATCGCGTCATGAGTACGACCTCAATAGCTGATTTTTGTATATAATTGTATATTATATATTGCTATATAGGTTTATTCTCAATCTTCAATATTAATCGAGATATTTGGATTTTAGCAGATTTCCTCTAAAGGAAGTCAGTAATTGAGGATGTAGTCATGACGAGAGTTTCGAAATATTTCCTCAAGTGTCCATCGATCCTACCCAGGAGATGACGAAAATGAGGCCCTTTCAAAACTATATATATTCGTCTGTTAACGCTCTAGCGATCACAATTTTTGTTTAAACGTTACCAAACTCGTTATTTAATCGTTTAGTGTAATACCGAGATATTCACTCCCACTCCTACTCATGCCATATTAACAATAAGCTGTTACGTCATGAATCACTTCATTCCAATGTTAAATACCAAATATGGTTATCATTTAATTTTTATTTTGTGAGATAAATGCAAATATGTAATATTATAACGCCATCAATTAAGATTTTTCGTTCTTTACTTAAAAATGTTTATTTGTTCTTCATACTCCATGTATAACTGCATCATTCGGCACTAAATATCATAATAGTTAATGGCTGAAATCGCGCCCGGAATAAGGGGGTGGGGTTAAAGGCCAAAACATTATCATTATTTTAGGTAGAAATAGAGAATATGTAGTGAGATGATATCACAAGTGTGTTATACCGGCACGTGGGAAATCTGCTTAGTTTAGGCAGCCTATGCGTGACGAGCTAATTAGTTTTGATCTCGGTTATATAAACATTGGTTATAATGAAACCAGAACATAACTGCTATTGTTTCATTATATCTCACGCCTTCTTCAAGTCGGAACTCCCCACGGAATAGTAAAAGTTTTGTGAGAACATTATTTGGTATTCAAGCTTCAAATAAAGTGCTTCATGATGCCTATTGTTAATATGACATGAGAAGGAGTGGGGCTTTAAACAAAGATTGCAAATATCTTGGTTAATAATCAAGATAGTGAAGAAAATCATTTAACAACATTTATAGAACATTTAATTTGCAATACGATTGATTCTGTTCAATTTTTCATTGCCAACCTTTTTACATCTCGGGGTAAGCCGGATTGGATTAGGATTTGGCTGTGGATCTTAGAGACGGCTGCTCATGTTTTAGGCAATTGTATTGCTGCCAAGCAACTTCGAATCCGCCGGCATAATGAAGTAGTTCGCTTTATAAGGTAGGGCTTTATAATGCGAAGATGGAGTACTTGGCACGAGAATTTATTCGTAAACTCTATTGGGTCCTTTCGGCCAGACGTAGCTGTTAAGTGGAGGACAAGTGTGGCAATTATTGATGTGCATATTGTTACCGCAGCGGGGCCATTGGAGGACATCTTTCAGAGGAAGAAAGAAAAATACGACAGATTGGAGCTGAAGAGGGCGGTTGCCAAGCTCGCCGAGGTTGAGCCTGGTACGTATGGTCCGAGTGCTCCCAGTGACCCTGTCTTACAAAGGTGTCTGGTGTAAGAAGAGTGCCGACGGATTGCGGGATTTAGGCATGAGCAGTACAGCAATGCAGTGGATCAGCATCCTGGTTCTTCGTGGTTCCTGGACAGTCTGGGGCGTATTTGCAGCGAGGAATGGACAACTGGGTGGAAGACAAGGCATTGGCTGAGGCTGGAAAAGGGAATTCACTTGGCGAACGTTTTCCAAGGCCAGGAAGTGTGGCGGGATTAGTGATCCTTTATATTTTAGGTGTGTATTATTTTCATTATGTATTATGTTTTTTTTGGCATGCAGACGGGCAGAACTCCTTCTCAGGGTGCTTGCACGTTTCTTAATGATGTCCCATTGGGACAATTTTGGGGGTTAGGGACCCCCAGCTCATGTATGGAGTTGTCTGCACCTCAAATTATTAATTGTGTAGAGGAATTGTTTATTATGTATTTATTTTTTATATTTGTATCAAAACCCAAATAAATAGTTAAAATGGTTAATAATCAAGATAGTGGAGAAAATCATATTTATCACATTTATTTTGCAATACGATTGGTTCTATACAATTTTTCATTGCCAACCTATACGATAACTATCATCCCCAGGAGAGAAGTCTGATATTTTTCTGTGTCAACACTTTGAACAGTTCGGTACTACTTTCATATCAAATTCTTTTTGGGTCTTTGACCTGAGAAAGGAGCCTTTCTTCCTTTAGATAATGAGCCATTGAGCGGAACAGATGTTAGGTAGAAGAAGGAGGCAACGGCTAAGCAGGTTGGTCGAGAAGATGAATAGCCTCCTATTCTGATGTTGTTTGTTTTGTATTACGAGAAGTATGTGGGTGAGCTTATCTTATTAAAACAAAGCCTGATTATACAAGTATAATAATCTCGGGTAGAGCTGGGAAAATACATCCTATATTGTCCTCAGGATATCTTAATGAAATACTGAATCGATTGAATGGCCTTCTGGGGCAACCTCATTATGAATTATTCCTAAACTCCGAAGGCATCGTTTTATCAGATTTCCCATAACGGAAATCAGCTATTGAGATTGTACTTTATGAGAAATGTTCGGGCTAAATCTTCAAAAGTTTATCGATCATACCTAGTCTCTGCGAATTTGTACACACACACACACATGTATACATGTACGAGCTAAGTTACCTGGCTTCGTCCGGGAATTTGAGGCTAAATGATGATAATTTTTTTGACACAATATCTTGATATTTCCCCTTCCCAGTATATAGGGTACCCGTACCCGTACCCGTTGCAGCTGTGGATTTGTTAATAATAAAATTATTTGTTATGTAAGGCTTCACTGTCCTCAATATTTTTATCTATCCCGTCTCCTGAGCATGTACTTTTTTTTTTATAACGTAATGGACCAAATGATTCATAATCATAGAAAGTATTCTGTCTTCCAAACCATGTATGATTAAAAGTTCAAAAGAGACAGCTATTTTAGGTACGTCATAACCGCTATTAAAAATACTCTATTGTAAGTCTCGATTGTAAACTGTATATTCATATTGGTACATAATGTGCTCAGTAAAGTATATCATATATTAAAGGAGCAGAGTTAATAAATACCAGAAATAACTGGGTACACCTCCCCTGCATTCATCCTTTTAAATAATTTATTTATGATAATTAAACAAATTCACATTCCTGAGATAACACTAGATTGCTAAAAGTATAAGCATCAATTAACATGTCAAATAGACCAATATGAGGTTGGCAGGGAAGTGGCAGAACTGATAGGACAAAGGGAGAATTCACACACCTCCCTAGGCTCAGTGGTGCCAACTCATTTAGGATTTCAATCCTGTAATACATTAAATTATATTAACAAATTTGATTACATTATCTTCACAATACTAAAACTGTTTGTTCAAATAACTTTCTCGTTTTAATTAAATAAAGTATTAAATTAACTTAGGGCAAACTGGTGTTTTTTAGGAATTAATGTTTTAGAGAAGAGAGCCCCCCCCCCCTGCAGTGTACATTACTTGGAGCAATCTGTTACTGGCGTTAAAATGATAACATAGATTTGAATTAATTTGTCCAGAGGTACCTGGTAGTTCATATCGGAAAAAAATTCTTCAGCATATCAATATTTCTATGCAAATTACTTATATCACGAATTTTTATTTCAGGCCTCCCTTATAACCCCCACTCCCCTTCGAAACTAAAAATTTTAATATAGCTTATAATCATGGAAGAATTAATGATAATTCACATATCGAGTTTTGTTAAGTGTGGTTCAATCGTTAGTGTCCAATAAAATTGTCGGCTCCCGCTTTAGTTTTTACTGTATATTTCGTTTATACATTGTTATAGGACAAATGTAAATATAACAAAAATTACTCTAAATAACAAAATAACAACTCTTGTCATGTGCATATTTGCTTATAAACGTTTTTTATTTTGTTATTTAGAGTATCTTTTGTTTCATACAGTTTTTTGTTTAACAGCATATAAAACAAGCAATTTGCATAGAAATATAGATATACTCGATAATTCTTTCCAATATATGAACTACCTTGTATCTCACCTAGGTAAATTAATTCAAATGTACTTTAATGTTTTATCCTTAAAAATTCAAATCTATGGATTTTATAACGCCAGTAGCGGGTTGCACCAAGAGTTAAGTATACTGCCTCCCCCCCTTCTATTCTCCCAAACATAACTATAATGAGAAATGTCAGGTTCACCTTAAATGTACTTATTACTTTATTTTTTAATTTTTATTTTTATTTTATTGATTTTTTAATATAATTTAATGTAAACAAAATCGTGATTGAGAAATGAAACGGTAGGTTGTCTAAATTGAGGTGTGGGGATACTTCCTTTGTGGAAAATACAACTATTTCCTTTATGTAAACTATTTAATTTATTAGCTTCTCCTTATCATTACGAATACTTCAATGTTTTAAGTGTGTGCATAAACTCATGCTCTTAATATTGGGAGGACTTGAAGTAAGAATAAATTATTTTATTGTAACAGGAGAAAATGTACCCCTGTCGATTTCATTTTGGTC
This sequence comes from Riptortus pedestris, assembly GCA_019009955.1. NCBI lineage: Eukaryota > Metazoa > Arthropoda > Insecta > Hemiptera > Alydidae > Riptortus > Riptortus pedestris. The sequence goes on from CM032233.1 coordinate 13,601,372, forward strand.
TATGTTTATAAGTCACTTGATGCTTATACTTTTAGCAACGCAATATTATTCTCAGGAATGTGGATTTGTTTACTTATCATAAAGAAATAATTTTAAATGATGAAGGCAGGTGCAGTGGAATTACTGGGGGAGGTTTATCCAATTATTTCTGCTACTTATTAACATTGCTCCATTCATATATTATACTTCACTGAACATACTATGTACCATTATGAATGTAAAGTATACTTTGCAGACATACAAAAGGGTATTTTTAATAATGGCTATTATGAAGCTGCCGTAGTTGTGCGTTGAACCGGCTTTGGGATACCGTATACAATCCATAGATATGAGTTACATAGTCCATGTTATTTTGAGAAATGATATATGCACAGAAGACGGGTAATACAAAAATATTGTGGATTGTGAATCTTTAAATATCAAATATTTTAATTATTAACAAATCCTGAACAACGCCGGGTACCTTAGCTATATTTACACTTTTCTTGCAAAAAATAAGTTTGTAAAGGTCGTCAGTGGCCAAAATCGACATCTTTGGCTTGGAGAGGGCTAACTCTTACCAAAGATTATATACTCAACCGCAAAAAAAACCGGACACTTCATTTTTGTCGTATTAAAAGCTAATTTTCAGCAATTTTCTTTATGTGGGTATTCTAGTTATTACAGAGAATTTAGAGTCTAAGTCCATTGAACTAATCCCTTCAGGATTAGTAGACAATTAGATAAAACTCAGATTAGATTTATTTGTCGTGAAGTTGATCTATTCTAAACTGTAAGTAGTTTTTCGCATATTTAAACATCTTTAATTATTAACCAAGCATTTTCTTTAATTAATGTTTTATTTTTATTTCGGTCCAGAATAATGGGTCTTTCAAACTTAGATGGAAGGCAGGAGCTTACGTTACAATGCCGAAACGCTTGGGGTAGCGAAGTCTACCATTCACTGTAATAAAAATGAAGAATAATTTTTTTTTTTTAAATGTGTTAATTTATCTTTTTCTTTTTTTTATTTTGTATTTTTTTGTAAATAATCAATAAAACTTATTCACTTTTGGCAGATTTTGTTTAAATAACCTATAGATTAACCAATTATTTTAATTAAAAAGATTAATATACATATATATTAAGTATTTAACAAAATTATAAGACTAAATCTAAGTGTCCGTTTTTTTTTTTTTGCGGTTGAGTGTATTAGGTAATGGCTGAAATCTGTGTTGGGGGAGGGTGGATTTAGAGGAAGGAATACTTGAAAATTCAAAATATCTCCTTTACTAGGAGACGGATCGAAAAAAATGTATATAACCCATGTTGTTGGAGCTTGCTACAAATGTTTTTAGCAGATTTCACTTAAGGGAAATCAGCTATTGAGGTCGTACTGATGACGTGATTTTTGACAAATTTCCTCAAATGTCCATCGATCCTACCTAGTAGATGACGAAATGTGTGTCTGTGTGTGTATAAAGTCATAGAGACTAGGTGAACTTTTGAAGATTTAGCCCGGACATTTCCCATAAAGTACAATCTCGATAGCTAAGTTCCATTATGGGAAATCTGCTGAAAGGAGAGAAGTTAAACTTTTTAAAACAAATTCAATTTCTTAAGATTTAGGATATTGTCGATATGTGGAATCATGTCTGTAAGAAGTCGGTACATGTTATGTGGAGTCTCTTAAGTATTCAATGTTCCTGCAGTTAGTCAGTATGTGTTTAATGGTTAATGGTTCATGGCATGTTCTGCATATAGGGTTTTCCGTTCTTGTCATAAAGCATGAGTGCGTTAAATGTAAGTGCCCTATTAATCTCGTTAGTACAACTTCGTCTCGTCTATTGTCATGTCTGCTGGATAGCCACTAGCTTAAAAAAGGCTTTATTTCTCGCAGATGATTTTCTGATGCTCTATGTCAACATGTTTGCCATTCATTTAATGTAGTTTGTAATTTGTAAATTCTAAATTTTGAATTATGATGTGGTAATTTATAATGTATGGTGCGCCATATACTTTTACTTTATAGCGTGCCCCCGCCAGCAGGGTTACTATAAACATATCGTTGATTCAGGCATTGTCGAAGAGTACACTTTTTATTATTGTAAATATCCCTGAGACCTGGAATCATGTTTACTTTGAGTTAGGAGCAAGTGTCTAGTGCACCATAAACAGAAGCAGAATCAAATCAACCTTGGATAAAAATATTTCTACCATTTGGTGAGAGTGGATGGGAAGAAGGAAGGCGGTCTCCTAGCGCGGGCTCTTCCACAGATCAAATAAAGCCCCAATCTCCCTCGGAACCAACCATGGGGAGTATTAGAAAATCAGATTGGTTCAACAAATTGCTCCCTGTCCTCGCCACTGTACTTTGTTTGTATTTGGCCATTTTCAATATATTTGCCCAGCCGTACCCAATTCTTTGATATCCTTTTTCAAATGGAAGATCCGACAAGGGGCGTAGTAACTAAATGAAATCAAAGACTAACAAAGTACAGAGAAAGTTTTCTCTAAAGAAAGTCCGTCGCGCAGGGTCTCCACATTAACTAAGGATATTTCCAACGTGCTCTCTACATTAAAAAAAGACTGCCACTCTCATAAATTAAAAAAGACTTACGTACCGACACAATATATAAATGGAACAGAGAATGGACGACATGCAAAGAATCTTAAAGCTTTCACCAATACTTACCAAATATAACTCACAACAACTACAACACAATTAAGAGTCACCATCACAAATGCACACAATTTCTAACGGAACATGGACAGACAGGATATTATTTAACATGATTTAAAATTCAAGACTATGACAAATGTACTTGCGACTCACAGAGAACACAAAAGTTTTTACATATACTCCATGACTGTTCAACATAGAATCAAAATAGATCAAATTTCTTAATGAGCATAATTTTAAAAGGAGGTAATTGGCCAGAACCCCCTCATATATTATTTTATACATATAATAAAGAACTTATAAAGTTTATCATTTTTATTTATTTATGGGCATCACATCAAAGGTGATTTGCCCTTTCAAAAGTCAGAAATTGTACATAGTCAAATAACAAAAGTAAAATAGATAAAAGATCACAACAAGTAACAATAACAAATACCTTAACAACAAGTAACAGTAGCAAATACCAAATAGCAATGACAAATAACAAAAGCGGAATAGATCAACATATTATAATTGAACATAAAAAAAAAAAAAAAAATTGGTGATGAGCATAGTTGGTGGAAGATCAATAGGAAATGCATGGCTGAAAATGGAATTTTTGCTAATGATTGTCGTAATTTCCTCCTTCAGGCTAAACATATACATGTGTACAAACGCATATAATACAATTTATGCATATAATTTAAAATCATGCACACCATAGACTTAATTTGTATGTTAAATTTTGTGATATATTTGAATTTTGGGTAGGCATGAGAATATGTTGTTAATGTCCAGGCCTTCAGGCAAAAGTTCGTGTAAGGGGAAGTCCTGGTGTTGTCGTTTTCGGCATTCTGTCAGTATATGTCTTATCGTCAAGGGAATGTTGCAAGTTGAGCAAGTAGGTCTGTCAGTCTTTGTCATTAAGTATGAGTGTGTTAATTTAGTGTGGCCGATTCTAAGTCTCGAGAGAACTACTTCTTCTCTCCTAGAGTTTCTGAAACTTGATGGCCACATGCAAATAGTGTTCTTAATAGTGCGTAGTTTGCTGTCAGTACTCAAGTTAGTCCAGTAAGTTTGCCATGCATCTAACATTAGGCGTTTTGTTTGTCTTGAAATGTCTTCATGTAGTACATCTATTTGTTCATAATCAAGTTTTTCAGCTGCTCTTTTGGCCTCTGAGTCCGCAGTCTCATTCAGTCCTAAGTTTTCGTGTCCTGGCAACCAGTAGAATGTAGTGTGTTTATCTAGATTGATAAGCTCTTGTTTTATTTTTTGGGCTATTGGGTGATTTGTGTAAATATTGTTTGGTACTTGAAGGGAACCTAAGGAATCAGTGAAAATGATAATGTGTTTGCTTAGTGATGCGTGGGTGTTCTTGAGGGCTAATAGAATACCTTGGAGTTGGGCTCCTAGAATGCTGTAACAAGAAGGCAGTGTCTGCGTGATTACCTTTCCCTCTCTAACTGCAGCTGAGCCAACTCCCTTCTCGTTTCTAGTCCCATCAGTAAACCACACAGTGAGTTTCTGTAAAAATTCATAAAGTATATCGAAACTGTAGATATTGACGTGGCAAAAATTAGAATATAAAATTGATTACAAGGAAAGAGAATTATAATTCAATATATTTGCCTAAAATAGTCTCGCAAATTAAAAAAAGCGAACCACCGTAACATTGGGTATTTAATTTGTTTTTTTTTTCCATTTTCATTCATTAATTTTATTTGTAGTTATCTTACTTATTCCAATACTTTATTAGCAGATTTCCCTTAAGGGAAATCAGCTATTGAAGTCGTACTCATGACGCGATTTTCGAAAAATTTCTTCGAATGTCCATCGATCCTACCCAGGAGATGACGAAAATGAGGTTCGTTCAAAATTATATATATATATATATATTTCTGTTGACACTCCAGCGGTCGCAATTTTTGTTTAATCGTCACCAAACTCGGTATTTAATCGTTTTAGGTAAAAAAGAAGATCAAGTTCGTTAACGGCTGAAATCGGACCAGAGGGAGGGGGGTTTAGAGGGGCGAATTTCGAAAATTAGAAATATCTCCGTTACTATACGTCAGATTGAAAAATTGTATAGAATCAATCTTATTGCAAATTAAATGTACTATAAATATTGTTATATACATTTATTCTGTAGAAGAGGGGTTTACAGATTTTTCTTAAGGGGAAAATCTGAGGTCGTACGCATGATGCGATTTTCGAAACATTTCTCAAATGTCCATCGATCCTACCTAGGAGATGACGAAAATAATATCCATTCAAAATTATATATATATATATATATATATATATATATATATATATATATATATATCTGTTAGCTCTCTACCGTTCACAATTTTAGCAGATTTCCCTTAAGGGAAATCAGCTATTGAGGTCGTACCCATGACGCGATTTTCGAATTTTTCTTCAAATCTCCATCGATCCTACCTCGAACGAAAATGAGGTCCGTTCAAATCTGTATATATATATATATATATATATATATATATATATATATATCACCTCAGAGTTTTCCGCTCTAGCGGTCGCTATTATTGTTACGATACTAGTGGTTTTATGTAAAAAGGCTGATCAATCAAATCGGACCAGTGGGAGGGGGGGGGGGAGTTTAGAGGGGGATAATTTGCTTATGGGAAAACAGCTATTCAGGTCGTACGCATGGTGCGATTTTTGAAAACTTTTCCTCAAATATCCATTGATCCTAACTAGCAGATGTCGAAAATAATATCCGTTCTAAATTATATATATATACACACACACACACACACACACACACACATATATATATATATATATATATATATATATATATATATATATCTGCTTGTTCTCTACCGTTCACCATTTTGGCAGATCTCCCTTAAGGGAAATCAGCTATTGAGGTTGTACCCATGACACGATTTGCGAATTTTTCTTCAAATGTCCATCGATCCTACCTCGAACGAAAATGAGGTCCGTTCAAATCTGTATATATATATTTGTCTGTTACCGCTCTAGCGGTCGCAATTATTGTTACGATACTAGTGGTTTTATGTAAAAAGGATGATCAATCAAATCGGACCAGAGGGAGGGGGGGGGTTAGATGGGGAGAATTTTGAAAATTCTTAATATTTCCGTTATTATGCGTCGGATCGAACAATTAAATAGAACTATTCTTATTGCAAATGTAATGTTCTATAAATGTTGTTATGTACGTTTTTTCACTATCTTGATTATTAACTGAGATATTTGTATTTTTCAGTTTTCGGGATTCAGTAAACCCCCCACTCCTACTCATCTCATATTAACAATATTCCATTATGTTATGAAACACTTTGTTTGAAGCTCAAATACCAATTATTGTTTTCATTGAACTTTTAATTTTTGAGTTAAATGCAAAAACTTGACGCACGTGGGAAATCTTAGTAAACGCAGCCCTGCGTGACGGACTTTTTGTTTTGTCGTTTCCACACTCGGTATTTAATCCTTTTATGTAAAAAGAAAGAGCCCACGTTATAATGTCCTACCTATAAATATATAAGGCTAAAAGCCTTTCTGAGACACTTTAAGAGTTTTATTCAGATAGGTACAATATAGGGCAATATAATGTGGGCTCTTGATTTGTGGCAATTGAAGTTGTGTTAATTACCATAGTCTACTGTAGTAAGCATTTGGAAATTCATTGATCATATCTGGGCGAGACACTGTCTCTTAACTCCAACCTGCTTTATCCAATTCATTGATCATATCTGGGCGAGACACCGTCTCTTAACTCCAACCTGCTTTATCCAATTCATTGATCATATCTGGGCGAGACACCGTCTCTTAACTCCAACCTGCTTTATCCAATTCATTGATCATATCTGGGCGAGACACCGTCTCTTAACTCCAACCTGCTTTATCCAATTCATTGATCATATCTGGGCGAGACACCGTCTCTTAACTCCAACCTGCTTTATCCAATTCATTGATCATATCTGGGCGAGACACCGTCTCTTAACTCCAACCTGCTTTATCCAATTCATTGATCATATCTGGGCGAGACACCGTCTCTTAACTCCAACCTGCTTTATCCAATTCATTGATCATATCTGGGCGAGACACCGTCTCTTAACTCCAACCTGCTTTATCCAATTCATTGATCATATCTGGGCGAGACACCGTCTCTTAACTCCAACCTGCTTTATCCAATTCATTGATCATATCTGGGCGAGACACCGTCTCTTAACTCCAACCTGCTTTATCCAATTCATTGATCATATCTGGGCGAGACACCGTCTCTTAACTCCAACCTGCTTTATCCAATTCATTGATCATATCTGGGCGAGACACCGTCTCTTAACTCCAACCTGCTTTATCCAATTCATTGATCATATCTGGGCGAGACACCGTCTCTTAACTCCAACCTGCTTTATCCAATTCATTGATCATATCTGGGCGAGACACCGTCTCTTAACTCCAACCTGCTTTATCCAATTCATTGATCATATCTGGGCGAGACACCGTCTCTTAACTCCAACCTGCTTTATCCAATTCATTGATCATATCTGGGCGAGACACCGTCTCTTAACTCCAACCTGCTTTATCCAATTCATTGATCATATCTGGGCGAGACACCGTCTCTTAACTCCAACCTGCTTTATCCAATTCATTGATCATATCTGGGCGAGACACCGTCTCTTAACTCCAACCTGCTTTATCCCATTCATTAATCATTCTGAATCACCCACAATTCCCAAAATACAGCTGTTTATAGCGCTCAATTTCAAGCCTGATGTATCACTACATTGCACCGAGCTTGCTGTAGTCATTTCGATTCCATTTAATAAAAGGCCGTCACACAGGGTCTGCGTAAACTTAGCTGATTTCCCAAGTAAAGGTTTACAATAGATAAATCAAATTACTGGTTACAACACCGTAAATATTAAGCGAATTAATGCTAACGGTAATGAGAAATCCTTTAGTCAATTTACATGTTAATGACCTTTACAATGGAAAGCGTCTGAGTTGTAAACAAACAGGAATAGATTAGATAGAATTAATAATAATTCTATCTAATCTATTCCTGTTTGTAATCTGTTCCTGTTTGTCTATAAAGACTGGAATGAAAAACAATTAATTCCATCATGTCTAGAAAATTGTGATAACTTATTGAGAAACCGAACAATAAGCATTAGTAGCACAATGTGGACTTTAATAAAGAACAAAGATAAACAAGGTCCGTCATGCAGGGGTTTGGAATTTAAGCAGATTTCCCACGCCCTGCTATAACGCGATAGTGTTATCATCTTCCAACATATTTTCTATTTCTAAATAAAGAAACGATATTTGTCTGTTAACGCTCTAGCGGTCGCAATTTTTGTTTGATCGTTACGAAACTCGATATTTAACCGTTTTATGTAAAAAGACAGATCTAGTTCGTTAATGGCTAAAATCGGTCAAGAGGGCGGGGGGGGGGGGTTTAGAGGGGGATTTTCGAAAATTCGAAATATCTCCGTTATTATGCATCGGATCGAAACAATGTATAGAACCAATCTTATTGCAAATTAAATTTACTATAAATATTGTTATATACATTTATTCTCTTTATTGAATATTAATCGAGATATTTGCAGTTTTATTGTGTGTGGGAGATGTGGTCGGGTATTATTTGGATTAGTTCGGGCGTTTCCGTAACTGTTCGGCTCTGGTGGAAGCCTCTTCTAACCTTATCTGTCGTTTCAGCTACTTTGTGAGATTTATGCAAATACGGTCTGTTCATCCGCCCTCCCCCCCCCCTTCTTTAGTTCTTGGACTACTCAAATTATTCTTGCAATTCAGAAGCCGTTTCCGTTGGGAATTTATTGAAATTAACTGAAAGATTTCTCATGACCGTTTGTATTTACTCATGGTGGTGTTGCGTTCCCAGTATGCAGATTTATCTTTGGAAAACTTCACTTGGGAAATCTGCTCAGTTTACGCAGCCCCTGCGTGACGGACTTTTTTTCTTAAGCTTCTAACTGTGGGAAAAATAGGGAATAGGTGGTGAGATGAGATCATAAGCGTATCATATTCAATTGCGGGAGAAATCTGCTTTGTTTACGTGACAGACTTGTTTTAGAAAGATTAATTTTTGTAACGCCCCTTGAAGAAGGCGTGAGATATAATGAAACAGAGGCAATTATGTTCTGGTTTCATTATAACCAACGTTTCTATTACCGAGATTAAAACTAAAATGTCCGTCAAGGGGGGGGGGGGTTTAGTAAACTATGCAGATTTCCCACCTAATGCTATAACTCAATTGTGTTATCATCTTCCCACATATTTTCTATTCTGAAGTAAAAAAACTTTTTTGGGGGGAGGGGGGGGGGTTACATGCACTAATATCTCAATATGCAGCGTTAGTATATTGTTGCGAAATTTGCATTGGCCTACTTGAGAGATTTTGTTACTACTTATAAAAAAGTCCGTCACGCAGGGGTTGCATTAACTAAGTAGATTTCCCACATTCGTCCCGTATTTGCATTTATCTCATGACGTAAAAGTTCAATGAAAACAATATTTGTTATTTGAGCTTCAAACAAAGTGCTTCATGACATAATGGAATATTGTTAATATTAGATGAGTAGGAGTGGGGGGTTTACTGAATCCCGAAAACTGAAAAATACAAATATCTCAGTTAATAATCAAGATAGTGAAAAAACGTACATGACAACATTTATAGAACATTACATTTGCAATAAGAATGGTTCTATTTAATTTTTCGATCCGACGCATAATAACGGAGATATTAAGAATTTTCATAATTCTCCCCCTCTAAACACCCCCTCCCACTGGTCCGATTTGATTGATCATCCTTTTTACATAAAACCATTAGTATCGTAACAATAATTGCGACCGCTTCATAATATAACAGCTTATTGTTGATATTACATGAGTAGGAGTGGGGGTTTACTGAAGACCGAAAACTAAAATCGCAAATATATCGGTTACCATTAATGATACTGAAAACATGTACATAACAACGTTTACCGAACTTTTAATTTTCGATTTGACGTACTGTAACGGAGATATTTCTAATTTTCGAAAATCCTCCCCTTTAAACACCCCCTCCCCCTGGTCAGATTTCATCCGTTAACGAACTTGATCTTTATTTTTACATAGAAAAATAAAGATCAAGTTCGTTTAAATATGGAGTTTGGTAACGATCAAGCAAAAATTGCGACCGCTAGAGCGTTAACTGACAATATATATATAAATTTTGAACGGACCTCATTTTCGTCATCTCCTGGGTAGGATTGATGGACATTTGACGAACATTTTCCAAAATCGAGTCGTGAGTACGACCTCAATAGCTGATTTCCCTTAAGGGAAATCTGCTAATTGCGTATATTTAATCTGTAGGGAACCTGGGACCCTCCAGATGACGACCAAACAGCGGGCGCCTCGAACCTACTAGGCCATCGCCGGGTGTGCGAAGTCGGCCCACTCGCCAGGCAGCTTAAGTTTTCATAATTGAATATCAGTGCGTTCTGTGCAGTTCTTTGTTAAACATCAGGGCAGTGCAGTTTTTAGTGAACATAGGTGATTCGTACAGTGATTCGAGTGAGCTATTTTGATGTGCAATAACATTGTGCTGTGTAATAAGAACGTGGAGTTGACGTCAAAATGAGAGCATACCTGCAAAGGATTGGCGTAGATAAAGCCAGGGCAGGAATCTAGAACCTTCAGGGCGAGGAACCCAGCTCCGACTAATCAGCAGGCTAGTTGGCGCCTCGAACTTACTAGAGCCGACGCCGTGTTATATGAAGTTGTCCAGTTCGCCCGGAAGTTCAGTTTTTAATTATGCTTCAGTGATTCGAGTGAATCGTGAGTTATGGTGCTGTGTTATAAGAACGCAAAGTTAACAGTGTATATTGTGATTAGTAGTGAAGAATAATTTACCAAGAGTGTATAAAAGTGGGTAATGATCATCTAACAAATTTTGTAGACATAACAACGTTAAAGTTTGTTTTGCTATCCTAAAGAACACTAATAATCGACGTTTATTACTTTTGTGATGAACGTAACAATAAAAAAGTCCCTCACGCACGGGCTGCGTAAACTAAGCAGATTTCCCTCGTGATGTTTAATAATAGATAAATCTACATACTGGTAACACAATAGCACTGTCAACATCAAGTGAATAAATAGAAACGATAATAACAAACCTCCATACCGGAAGTACCTAAAACATAAACAAACAGGTGTGCCAACTTCTGACAGGAAAGAAAAACGGAAAATTACGGAAATATATCAGAATATAAAATATTAATTTTATTGAAAACTATTTACGATACCTAGTACTGTAATTTATAATGGATCAGAATAATTTTTATCTTAATCAATCAAATTTTAGTAGTCCAAGAACTTACAAAAGGAGTGGGGGGGGGGTCACGATAATTTATTTGCATTTATCTCGTTTAAGAAAGGTCTCTTGAAAACAATTTGTGGCATTTAAGATTTGAATAATGTGCTTTATTACATAAAAGAGTATTGTTTATGTAACATGAGTAGAAGTGGGGGTTTGCTGAAGGCTGAAAACTGAAAAATGCATATATCTCGGGTAATATTCAAGATAAGGAATAAATGTATATAAAAATATTTATAGTACATTCAATTTGCAATAAGATTGGTTTTATACACTTTTTCAATCCGACTTATAGTAACGGAGATATTTCGAATTTTCAAATTTCTCCCCCTCTAAATCCCCCTTCCCCCCCTCGGTCCCATTTCAGCCGTTAACGAACTTGATGTTTCTTTTTAGTCATAAAACGACTAAATATCGAGTTTGGGAACGATCAAATAAAATTGCGACCGCTAGAGCGGTAACAGACAAATATATAGATAGATAGATACATAGATAGATCTATATATAGATCTATATATATATATATATATATATATATATATATACAGTTTTGAACGGACCTCATTTTCGGCATCTCCTAGGTAGGATCGATGTACATTTGAAGACAAATTTCAAAAATTGCGTCATGAATACGGCCTCAATAGCTCATTTCCCTTGAGGGAAATTTTGAAGAAAATCTGCATGGACAACAAAAAGAAAATACGTATACAATAACCACTTCTGAGAGTAGAAAATGTTTCGGATTGGGGTGTTGCTACCACATATTGAGTTGGGAGTTATTGGACGATTATTCAACTCTAGGGGATAAATCCAAACTTCATACTTGCTACCAAAAATAGATCTAGTATATAAGTGGAAGCCACAACAAAGCCAACTATCCGAGCTAGGGGTAGGAGGGTTACCGCAGGGCACCCCTAATCTATGGCCAAGCTCCTTATCACTGATAGCCCATTCATATATAACCTTTCCTACTTACAAACGACTTCTACACCTCTCTTTATGGGCATTTACACGTTGCGTTTTCCTCTCCTTACCAAGCGAAGGGAATCCTCTTATTGTATAGAGTTTCAAGTATTACGGCATCTGAAGCTGGGGAGGTCTGGAAGAGAAGTTCAACAATTAAATCGCTATTTTTTTTCAACCACCTCATATTATATTTAATAAATATAATAAAGAGCTTTTAAAGTTTATTAAAAGTATAGATATATGGATATAGCAAAAATATATTAGAATGCAAAGTTGATTGTGAGGAATGAGAATTATAATTCAATATATTTACCTTACATAGACTCGCAATTTGTTTTTTTTAATATTTTTTTTTCAGTTCATTTATTAATTTTATTTGTAATTATCTTTCTTATTTTAATATTTTATTTTTTATTATTATTATTTTTTTAATATTGTTCAATTTAAAAATTGAAGCGGTAATGAAACTACACCAGCCCCATCTGTTATCAACTAGGCCAACCAAGGATGCCCCCTGACGAGTGCTGAGCTCTATAGCCTACTTGTGTAAACACCACCTGAGAGCAAGGTATGTATAATATAAGGTAGCGCCATTTGCGAATAGCCAATCACAATGCAGCAAGCCTCTACGTCACTGGGCGACAAGATTCGGGGCGGACTAGCCGAAATACGGTCAATATAACCAGTTTTCTGATTAATTTGGCGAATAAAATATTGTTAAAATGATATATGTCTGTAAATGATACAAATTATTTTAGTTGAATATATATTATTTCAAATAAACCACGTACAAATTAGATTCCATTAAAAATAAATACATAATAGTTCCTTAAAATGTAAAATGTATGTGATTTAAAAATCGTAATTTTTCTACGTAATTAGCACTACAAAAAGAAACATTTTACTATAATAAGATGAAATGTCCAAAACATGAAAACAGTAATGACTACTATTATACAAACAAAAAATTAAAAAATTAAAACAACAATAAACAACCTTCCAAAAAAAAAAAAAATTAAAGTTAATAAAATTGAGACTAACCAAGCAATAAACAATTATTTTAAACATCAGCTAGTCAATATAGGTACAAGACTTTTAAAGGCTATCATTGGCAGGTAGTCCTCCTTTTAATAAAAAGATGCTTATGTTTAGTTACAGGGAATCCTTGGTTCCAGTAGCATCCTTGTGAAGAGAATGACACTGATGTTGGAGTGTATGTATTTAGTAACCTTTTTTTTAAATTAAAGTTATTACTTTCTAAATTGTTTACTTAGATCAGCAAGGACTTTAATTTGGATTCATATTCAGAAACTTTATCCTTTAAGAGAATACATCCATTACAATCAACATCTTCTGTATTACTTGAAAAATCACTTTTTATCTTTTTGGGAGAAATCTCATTAATGTAACACAGGGCACGTTTAGTTATTTCACGTTTTTTACTCCTACATTCTCTAGATGATTAACTTTTTGAGTCAGAAGTAGAGGTTGCGGGAGAAGCGGCACAGCTTCTTCTTTTAATTTCAATCTACTAGGAACATAGCCTAACAATTCTGCTTGAAATTTTTTTTCGTAATCACTATCGATGAAATGTTCTGAACAAACCCGAGCAATATCAGGATTAAAGTTCAAATCTCCTCGCCTACACACGACTACCCACTGTTTTTTAATTTCTGGGTTTTTCGGGAACCGGTGATAAGATACAGACTTGCCTGGTTTCCTAGAGTTGTTGAAACATGCTGCTACAGCACACTCACTCGGAATTTTGCAAAACAAAATCACTTATAACAATAGAAAATAAAATAATTCACTAAAAGACATAGATGCTCACGATGTAAACAAAGCTGAAACTGTCGCCTAGTGACGTCATGTGCCAAAGTCGCAAAAATTTACTATTTGCGCACCTGCCGAAGGGCACCCCCCCCCCGTGCCTGAGAGGACATCCTTGGGTTCAAAGTGCAAGAGATAAGGAAGACAGGCTGAGACAGCAGAGTGAATAGGACAGCGGAGGAAAGAGTAGAGCCTCTCATGTGTGGAGTTTTAGTTTCTTTCTCAGACCTCTTTTATCAACATGAGTGAGTAAACGAAGGAGCATCGAGGAGAGACCAGGATGGAGGGAGAAAGAGGGACAGCACCAGAGCAGCATCGAGAACATCATCACAATTTCATCGGCATCCCTTGAAGTAATCATTAATCTACTAACACATATCTGCCCTGCAATAGTCCATCCCCCAATATCATGTAATTATCCAATATAATATTAATAGTAATAACCGTCTTATACATCAACATGGTCCTCCGGTATTAAATCATATACAACTTCCATAAACCAGCACCTCTCTTAAAATATTGCCGTTAGCGGGTAAGGCCGAAGGGCTTGTAAATACAAATATTATATTTGATTATTATAGTAGATGGTTGATTAACGTAAAACAACATAATTGTAAAATAAATGTTTTATACCTGCAGGTGGTAAATCTGCTTAGTTTACGCAGCCCCTGCGACGGACCTTTTTAGCAGATTTCCCTTAAGGGAAATCAGCTATTGAGGTCGTACTCATGACGCGATTTTCGAAAACATTCTTCAAATGTCCATCGATCCTACCCAGGAGATGACGAAAATGAGGTCCGTTCAAAATTATTTTATATATATATATATATTTGTCTGTTTACGCTCTAGCGGTCGCAATTTTTGTTTGATCGTTACCAAACTCGATATTTAGTCGTTTTATGTAAAAAGGATGATCAAGTTTATAAGGATCAATAAGAAGTCCAAGTCCTCTACTGGTTTTTAATATAATGCAGAGTGCACTTTCGGAGTCAACGCTCCATCCTCAGTGCCTGCTGACAAACACAAACCTCGAGTTAATTTAACATTCACAGCATGGCCAAAAGGCAAAATAAACAACAGTCATAAAAAACAAACACAATATAAATAGTAAAAACAATGTTAATACTTAAAACTAGTCAACTAATAAAAATATAAAATCTAATCCTAGTCAACTACTATAAATTAAAGCCGAAACAATCAAAAAAATTTAATAACAAGTCAAATAATAAAAACAAACAACGGTAAGCATATGTCAAAAACTATAAATAAAATTAAAAACTAAAAAACTACCTAAATTTCAGATTTATAGGGAACCGGAAAAAACCCGGAACTGTAAAAAAAAAAACACAAAGTGAAACTTAACTACCTACTTATTAATATTCACGACCGCCGGACGACTGAACCTCTGTCCCCGTAGAGAAGAGAGGGCCCCGTCACCGACATATCGCAGCCACCTCCTCCTTCTTATTAATATTCCGATTTCCATTCGCCTGTCTGCCCAGCCTTATATGCAGCCCCTCAGCCGTATTTAGTCTTTTGCTCTTCTTCTCCTCATACAGCAATTGATATTTTATGCTGGACATGTCATAGCCCTCTTTCCTGGCGTGTGTGGAAAACTCAGTGTCGCGAGTGATGTGCTCCTTAAGTCGCGTCCTTATCTTTCTGCCACTTTGCCCCACATAAAATGAAGTTCGTTAATGGCTGAAATCGGGACCAGAGGGAGGGAGGGGGGGGTTTGGGGTTTAGAGGGGGGATTTTCGATATTTCGGAATATCTTCGTTATTATGACTCGGATACGATAAAATTGCGAATAAAGCTCCACTAATATTGCAACTTAAATTTACTATAAATATTGTAATATACATTTATTCTGTATCTTGAATATTAACCGAGATATTTGCATTTTTATGAAGTCTATGGGACAAGTGGTCGGGTATAGTTCGGATTAGGTCGGCCGTTTTCGTAACTCCTCGGCTAAGGTCGAAGCTTCTTCTAACCTTACCTGTCGTTTCTAACCTTACCTTACCTTTGTTACTTTGTGAGATTTATGCAAATACGTTCTGTTCATCTGCCCCCCTCCCTTCTTTAGTTCTTGGACTACTAAAATTTTAGTTATTAAAATACAAATTATTCTTACAATTCAGAAGCCCTTTCAGTTGGTAATTTATTTTAATTAACTGAAAGATTTCTCATTACCGTTTGTATTTAATAATGTTGGTGTTGTGTTACCAGTATGCAGATGTCTCTATTGCAAAACTTCACATGGGAAATCTGTTTAGTTTACGCAGCCCCTGCGTGACGGACTTTTATAATTGGATGGTCCTAGTAATATGGATGATGGGGCGGAATGATCCCCACGTACAATTTATACCTAGGGGTCAAGTGAAGATTATATAGAATTAACCGTGGTAGTGAATTTAATCGAATCCGGTGTGAGTTGGGGGGGGGTTGGGGTGGGGGGTGGCCGGGAGATGGATGTGCTGCCCTTTGTTTGGATGTGTTATTAGCCCCAGCTCACTCTGACAACGACTGCTCTTGTCACCTACCCCCAATCAGATAATCCTAAAGCCCTGCATTCCAATTTCATATAAAACCAGATGGATCACAAAACTCCTAGATTAGCTGGCTCTGGGGTAGGGCCCCTTCTATTATACAGAATAATATACCTACCGGTTTTGAAACGGAACAAACTAGCTTCAATATATAACTGGAAGATAACAATGTACAAAGGACAATGTGGCTATAAATATTCTCTATTTGTAAGTAAAAAGTCTGTAAGTAAACGAAGCAGATTTCCCACGTGAAGTTTTGCATTAAATAAATCTACATATTGCTAATACTTAACGCTATCGTGAATATTAAGTGAATAAATACATACCGTAATGAGAAAAATGAATAAAAGAGGAAATGAGAAATACGAGATAAATCTTTCAGTCAATTTTAATAACCTCCTAACAGAAGCGTCTGAATTGTAAACACACAGGTCCACCAACCACTTCGAGCTGAACAGATAGATAGAAATATTCTTTACCAGAAAGAAAAACAATTACTGAAATATACCTGAATATAAAATATTAATTTTATTAGTTTTATAAAACTATTTACTATATCTAGTACTATAATTTATAATGAACCAGAATAATTTTTATCTCAATCAATCAAATTGTAGTAGTCCAAGACTGAAAGAAGGGGGGGGGGTCAACAGAACGTATTTGCATATATCTCACAAAGTAGAATTGTAAACTATATTTGGTATTTAACCTTGGAATTAAGTGATTCATGATATAAGATCTTATTATTAATATGAGTAGGAGTAGGGGTTTGCTGAATGCTGAAAACTGAAAAATGGCTAAAGGCTCAATATCGCCGTTGCCATACTTGGCTAGTCGCTCTAGGTGTGCCACTTTCATTTTAGACCTCGGATTGTGGTATCTCTGTATCCTGTAGACAACGTCGTTCAATCTCTTGATCACCTTGTAAGGTCCCTCCCTGTGCGTTTGCAATTTAGGGGATAATCCTTTCTTGCGTTGTGGGTTAAATAGTAGAACCATTTGTCCTTCAGTGAATCCCTCCGTATTTGCTGCTCGGTCATACCTGGCTTTCATCTTATCAATTGTCATTTTAATAGGGTTGCGTACAAACTCATGGAGCTCATGCAGGTCTTCCTGTGCCTGGGGAGTATTTCCATTGTCTTCGCAGGACGGTCCGGGGTTGGCCTCAAATTCCAAATCCTCTGGCAGTCTTAGTTCTGCTCCAAATAAGAATTTTTGCTGGAGTAAGTGAGGTGGAATCATGGACGGATGACCGATAAGCCAGTAGTAATTTCGGTATGTGCACATCCCAATCCCTTTGGTGCGTACTAACCACTTTTCTGAGGTATTCCTCCAGTGTTCTATTAAATCTTTCAACTATGCCATCAGATTGTCGATGAAGCGGTGTTGTTCCTGTATGTTTGATGCCGTACAATTCACACATTTCCTTGAATATGGCTGATTCGAAATTTCGCCGCTGGTCAGAATGGAGTTCTATTGAAACCCCGTATAGGCACACCCAATTATTTACAAAGGCATCCACAACCGTTTTGGATTCCTGGTTTGGAATGGCATACACTTCCGGCCATTTGCTGAAATAGTCCATTATAACTAGGACATACCGGTTTCTAGCCTCACTCATAGAGAATGGACCAGCAACATCGATGGCTATCCGCTCGAAAGGAGCACCTGCGTTGTACTGCTGAAGCTTGCCATGACTTCTTCTCGTTGGACCCTTGGCCGCAATGCACTGTTCGCAATTGGCAATCCAATCGGTTACAGATTGCTGACATCCCACCCAGTAAAATCATTGTTTTATCTTTTCCAGGGTTTTTGTAATGCCCAGATGGCCCCCACTGGGACCAAAATGGAACTGCTTCAATACCTTATTTATCTTGGAAGTGGGCACGACAATTAGGTCGGTTGTGGTTTTGCCATCTGTGCTCTCCCAAGATCGATATAAGTAGCCCTCTACCAGTTTTAGGCTATTCCACTGGATCCAGTATGATTTCGCAAGTGGGCTTTCAGCTGATGTCTCATTACGGGTCGGTTTTCTGTTGCCCTCCTTAGCCGATATAATCTTCGCCAGAATCGAGTCATCTTTCTGAGCCTTCGACCAGTCCTCGCCTGAGCCAATACGGGTCGCACATCAATCACGCTTTCCTCTTTCTCGGCTATAGTACAAGGTTTGCATTGTTCGTTGCATGGCCGTCTTGAAAGGGCATCAGCGTTATTGTGTTCCTCCCTTTTCGGTGCTTAATGCTGAAGTCATAGCTCTGCAGACGTTCAATGCATCTTCGGCTGTTTCACTCCAGTGGTATGGTCACGACTTTTTGGTTGCTTGTGCAAGTTGGCAGCTACCTGAGCGAAGTTTGGCATGAATCTCCTGTAGTATGTGCAAAGCCCCAGGAAGCTACGCAACTCATGGAGATTTCGTGGCCGTGGCCAGTCCTTTAATGCCCGTATTTTGTCCTCATCAGTGGAGATGCTTTCTACTGTTACCCGATGCCCAAATCTTCTGAAATAGAGAACATTTCTTCTTGTTTAACTTCAGTCCAGCTGGTGTTATGCGACTAAATACTTCATCCAGGTTTTTAAGATATTCCTCAAAAGTCTTCCCCATAACGATTAAGTCATATAGATACACCAAGCACGTCTTGCAATTGAGATCCTTTTGCCCACGTTCCATTAAACGCTCAAAAGTAGCTGGATTGTGAGGATAACCGGTTGTGGGTAGTAGAACCAAAAGAACTGACACACAACGGTTCAAACAGCTGAGAACAAACTAACTCGGGTCGGGCAGGGTCCCTTATATATAGCTTGTCGGCAAACATCAAACAGAATGGCCAGAAGGGGCTAGACACGTTGCCTGGAACATTCCCGGCCCTAGTAGACACTGCCGGCGCCACTAGTCTTTCATCGGTCGGCTCCTTTCATCTCCTTCGTACTTCCCAAATACGTGACTATCTCTGTTTAATTTTTCATGTATTTAATTTTCGCAACAATATATATATATATATATATATATATATATATATTTAAAATATATTATATATATATATATATATATCTGTTAACACTCTAGCGATCGCAATTTTTGTTTGATCTTTACCAAACTGGATATTTAAACGTTTTATGCAAGAAAGACAGATCATATTCATTAATGGCTAAAATCGGACTAGTGGGAGGGGGGATTTTAGATAATTCGAAATATCTCCGTTACTATACGTCCGTTCAAAATATTGTATAGAACCAATATTATTGGAAATTAATTCACTATACATATTTTTATATACATTTATTTTCTATCTTGAATATTAACCGAAATATTTGCATTTTTCAGTTTTCAGTCTTCAGCAAACCCCCATTTCTACTCATGTTACATAAACAATTCTCTGTTATGTAATAAACCACATAATTCGCAGCTTAAGTACCATAAATTGTTTTCAAGAGACCTTTATTATACGAGATAAATGCAAATATGTTCTATTGACCCCCCCCCCCCCTCCCTTCTTAATTTCTTGGAGTACTAAAATTTGGTTGATTGAGATAAAAAATTTTCTGATCCATTATAAATTACAGTACTAGATATAGTACATAGTTTTCAATAAAATGAATATGTTATATTCTGATATGTTTCACATATTGTTTTTTTTTTTTGGCAGACCTGTTTGTTTACATTTGAGACGCTTCCCGTCCCAAGATTTCTTGTTACTTTTGTATTCATTCACTTAATATTTACGGTGCTGTTGTGTTACCTGTATGTAGATTTATCTATCGTAAAACTTCAAAAGGGAAGTTTCCTTAGTTAACTCAGCAACTGTGTTTACGGCACTTAATGCTCAAAGAAAAAAATGGCGTTAAAATTCTTGCCCAACTGCCCATCCATGCCGTTGCCTAGCAACTCGTGCCCTGATGACTACCTCCATGGTCACAAGGTAGAAGAAGAAAAAAGGACAGTCTGGAGAAAATGGCGACACTGGCATAAGGCCCACATACAGTACTCTTTGCTTAAACAAGATAATGCTCGCCATGGAAGAGAAAATCACGAAAGTAGCTGGGTGTGGCAGGAGATCACAGCGGAGAACGAAAAGCAATGAGGTACCTCATTTTATGAAAGATGTGTTCAGAAATAAAGGAGAAACAAACATCAAATCCAGCCATCATCGGTCATGATGCCCAGTGCCCTTTGACAAAATGCAGCGTTGTCTTTTTTATACTTATATTCACCATGGCCCTTCAGGCAATTTAGTTGTAGTCATTAAAATATAAACGTTTATCCATTAATTATATTCTTATTAAATCTGCTAAAATATATCATGTTATTCATTAGTTATATTTCAGTCCTTCTTTATACAGTAAACTCACATCCCAGTTATTATTCGTTGGTATATCTCCCTTAAAGAGAAGCCTCGAATTACTTTGTTCAGTTGTGTTACCTGTATGTATTGGGTTGATGCAAAATTAATGCAGGTTTCCTCTATTGCGATATCTTAATTCCAGAAGTTTCACAGTGGAGATTTCGACCTCGAAGACAAGGAAGGTCGGGGCCGTCATTTTGCTCTTGACCACGACCAGCTGAGGTCAATAGTGGAAGAAGACCCAACCAAAACCACCCGAGAAATAGCGGTAGAACTCGGCGTGAACCAATCCACAGTTGTACGCCACTTGGAAGCAATTGGTAAGGTAAAAAAGTTGTCCAAGTGGGTGCCACACCAATTAAAGGACCACCAAAAAAATCGCCGCTTTGAAATCTGTTCCATGCTTGTGACACGCAATAAAAATGATACATTTCTCGATCGCATTGTGACGTGCGATGAAAAATGGATCTTATACGACAACAGAAGGCGTTGTAGCCAATGGCTGGGCAAAGATGAACAACCAAAACCTTTCCCGAAGCCCAACCTGCACCCAAAAAAAGTTATGGTCACAGTTTGGTGGTATACTGCTGGTGTTATCCACTACAGCTTTCTTAAGGAGGTCGAGACTATAACTGCTGACAAGTACTATCAAGAAATTGACAACATGAATCAAAAATTACAATGTCTTTGCCCAGCATTGATGAATCGGAAGGGACCTATCCTTCTCCATGATAACGCCAGATCACACGTCGCACAACCAACGCTATGACGACTGCACGAGTTGGGCTACGAAGTTCTCCCACACCCACCTTATTCACCTGACCTCTCTCCTACAGACTTCCACATTTTCAGGCATGTGGATAACTTTTTGAGGGAGAAAAATTTTCAAAACCATGATGAAATTGAAAATTCGTTTCGTGACTTCATTGAGTCCAGGGATTCAGATTTTTTTTCTGGTGGAATAAGAAAACTTGTTGAACGTTGGCAAAAGTGCATTGATTCAGATGGAAATTATTTTGATTAAATATATATAGTTAAAGTAAAGATATGGCCTATTTTCAATGAATATTAAAAACCTGCATTAATTTTGCATCAACCCAATAGATTTATCAATTGTTAAACTTCAAAAGGGAAATCTGCTTACTTCACGGAGGTACTGGGTGACGGATGTTTTTAAAAAATCCCGTCATGTGTACGACCTCTATATCTGGTTTCCCTTAAGGGAAATCTGCTAAAACTCAAGCCGAAATCCACAACACTGGCGGATGCACGTCAAAAAGGATAAATAAAGCAATAGAAATAATTCGCAGCTAAAGGCACAATTAGTATTAGCGGAGGAAGAACATTTAGTAAAAGGCGTCCAATTTATAACTTAACGAGACTTCCTGCTGAGATAAATTGAACTACCAACTTATTCTTCTTATCGCTCCCCAGCGTTGGGGCACTTTATTCGTAGCTTGCACGAAGAATCGAACAATTGGAGAATTGTTGCTTTAAAAATAGATTCTCCTTTGTAAGTGGGGATATTCTCATTGAAGAGGTCCAATCTATTGGAGCTGGGGGTAATGGGAGCTGGCACGCGACTCCTCTGCCTCACCCCCAAGATTCCCCACTCAGAACAATCCTTTATCACCATCTCTCACTCAATTTATGTAATTTCACTAACCTACGATACAATTGGAATAGTTTATGATTTACAGTAGTGTTGGTGGCTTAATTCGCTCTATTTTTCATTTTTAGCTGATTTCCTCAAGGTGTTAAGTAGGGTTGAATATATTTAATATTTTATACTCTCTCTCTCTCTCTCTCTCTCTCTCTCTCTCTCTCTCTCTCTCTATATATATATATATATATATATATATATATATATATATATATATTATTCTACTGTACGTGTGTATGTCAATGAACTCCTCCTAAACGGCTGGACCGATTTGAATGAATTTTACTTATGCGTTTGGGTGACGCCCTGGATGGTTTAGATTCACAAATCATCCCGGCAGATGGAGCAGGAGTGGGGGTTGTAAAGGAGGCCTAAAATAAAAAATAGCGATATTTCGTTTCCTATTGGTATTTCGGCAAATATGCACAGGATAAAAATTGTTTATTTTGTTGAGGAGATATTTCGAGTTTTCGAAAATCCTCTCCCCTTAACTCCCCACCCCAGCAGGGAACAACAGAACGTATTTGTGTATATTTCTCAAAGTAAAAGTTCAATGAAAACCATATTAGATATTTAATCTTGTAATAATGTGGCTCATGATATAACAGCTTTTTATTAATATTACACTAGTAGGAGTGGGCGTTTACTGAAAGCGAAAAACGTTTAAATCCAAATACCTTGGTTAATACTCATTATACGGAAAATATGTATAGAACAATAGTTATAGTAAATTTAATTTTCAATAAGATGTTTTTATACGATTTTTCAATCCAACGTATAGTAACAGAGATATCCCCCTCCCCCTCAGTTTTTAAAATTTGTTTTACATATGGCATATTTAATTACAAATTCAACCATATATGATTAATTTTATTCCAATCACATTTATAAAAAATAAAGTCCGTCACGCAGGGGCTGCGTAAACTAAGCAGATTTCCTATGTGAAGTTTTACAATAGAGAAATTTGCATACTGGCAACACAACACCACCGTGAGCAAATACAAACGGTAATGAGAAATCTTTCAGTTAATTTTAATAAATTCCCATATGAAACGGCTTCTGAATTTAAAGAATAATTTATATGTTAATAACTCAAATTTTAGTAGTCCAAGAACTAAAGAAGGGGGGGGGGAATGAACAGAACGTATTTGCATAAATCTCACAAGATAAAGAAGGTAAGGTAAGGTTAGAAACGACAGGTAAGAAGTAGCTTTCACCTGAGCCAAACAGTTACGGAAACGGCCGAACTAATACGAACAATACCCGACTACATGTCCCACAGACTTGCAAAAAAATGCAAATATCTCGGTTAATATTCAAGATAGAGAATAAATGTATAAAACAATATTTATAGGACATTTAATTTGCAATAAGATTGGTTCTACACAATTTTTCGATCCGAAGCATAATAAAGGAGATATTTTGAATTTTCAAATTCCCCTCTAAAAATCTAAGCCGCAGCCCCCCGCCCCCCTCCCCACTGGTCCGATTACAGCCATTAACGAACTTTGATCTCTTCATTTTACATACAAACGATTAAGATTCCGAGTTTTGTAACGATCAAACAAAAATTGCAACCGCCAGAGCGTTAAACATTGTGACCAATTGAATATATATATACATACTATATATATATATATATATATATATATAATATATACATGCATTTTGAACGGACCTCTATATTCGTCATCTCCTGGGTAGGATCGATGGACATTTGAAAAATATTTCGCAACTCGCGTCATGAGTACGACCTCAATAGCTGATTTATATTTAAAGGAAATCTGCTAAAAATAAGCTTAAAATAAATCTATTGTATATCGTTATGCACACCTCATTCTTCACTTCATCCATGACTCGCTACTTACGGCGGCAATTTATTCTTCGCAATAACATAGAGACTTCTACAAATTACATATTGGAATTTATGTAATCATAAATTTGATCGTACAGTTTTAAATTACATTTAAAACTAAAAAAAACTATAATTTGTAACTTTTTATATATCTATCAGGTTAGCCATGCGAGTTAAAGCGTTGACCTTTATCTCACATGGTAAACCTAGAGTGGCGAGTTCGATTCTTGCCTGGGCAAAGGTGATTATTTAGTGACGAAATTCATTAAATAAAGTCCTAATATCCCACCCTGGCTAGAAAAGGGTGGTAACCTGTAGATTACCCGTCCCGATTAGCCTATGTTGCAAAAAGTGTACGTTAATAAATAATAATATATCTATTACAGTTTTGACAATATTCGCTCAGAAATATAAAAATATAAATTTTTTTCATGAGGTGATTTTATCCCTTCAAATCGTCTTTCCCTTGTTTCGGATGAACTATTCGCACACAATGTTCCAGAATCTTTTGAATTTTTGGGTCCCCTAACCTCTCTTGTCAATCTGAAATGAAATGTATTTATTTCCATAAAATGTTAACAACATAATAGGATACGTCAAATATTTTTGTTTTCCATAACGAATTTATTAATATTATGCCAACTAATTTTTTTAAATATTATTAAATTGCATTTACATTTATATAATACATTCGTTATTAATTCGCTCAAATTTCACGAATACATTTTATAAAATATATCGGTTTAAAAATTTCATATAATAAATTATTTTCGTTAGCAATCCTAATACTACTCTAAATAAATTAGATATATTTTTGCAGATTTCCCTTGAGGGAAATCAGTATTAATAATTTATAATAATTTTAAATATTCGAAAAATTTCTTCAAATGTCATTCGATTCTACCCAAGGAGATGACGGGAAAAATGAGGGTCCGTTCAAAATTTTATATATTATTATCTATATATATATATATATATATATATATATTATATATATAATATATATATATATATATATATAATTTTCTGTTAACGCTCTAGCTGTCGCAATTTTTGTTTGGTCGTTTCCAAACTCGGAATTTAGTCGTTTTATATAAAAAGGAAGATCAAGTTCGTTAAATGGCTGAAATTCGGACAATTGGAGAGGGGGGGTCTAGAGGGGGGATTTTTGAAAATTCAAAATATCTCATTTATTATGCGTCGGATCGGAAAAATTGTATAGAATAAATATACTTATTGCAAATTAAATTTACTAGAAAATAATTGTTATTTACATTTATTCTGTATCTTGAATATTAACCAAGATATTTGTATTCTGCGAGAGGGCACTAGTAGGCTATGTTCGGACTTTCCATCGAGAGCTCTGGCGGGCCGTGTCCTATAACTATTCGTTCCGCGTGAATAGGTTTAGAGGTTAGGTTAAAACTGTTTTTTGGGGCTAGAAACTACTGGGTTATTACGCCCTAAATAATGTTTTAGGTTTAGAGGTTTCTAACTACTACAGTTGTTATTAGGCAGATTTCTCTATTGTAAAACTTCACGTGGGAAATCTGCTTAGTTTACGCAGCCCCTGCGTGTCGGACTTTTTAATAAATTGACGTGCATTGTTACTAGTCTTATTAATATAGTGAACACCCAATTCCATCATAAGAAAAGGAAACTGGATCTGATTTTGTTTCCAGCCACATTTTAAAAGCCTACCTTGCCTGGCTCTTTAAAATATTGTTACGTTTATTACAAAATTAATATTATTAGAGTTCTCTTGGATTGTAAAATTAAACACACCAGCTTTTTCACTGCACAATTTATTTGACAATGCACTACATAGTTGGTAAATAATTCTTAAGTATTATTCACAGTATGCACTGATAACATCATTTTTTGTTGTACAGTACAATAACTCACGATCACTGAAGTTCACAAACACAAGGCACTGCACTGAGCTTCACAAAAAACACGACACTGCACTGTTCTTCACATAGACTAAAATAAATTATCTATCTATGTATCTATTCTTAAATTTCAAGGATGACTTGTTTTATAAATGATGAGAAATTTGTCCCCCCGTCAAAGAGACTTTGTACCTGATCATAAATTATTTTTTGAAAGTTTTTCTGACAAATATTTTGACATTTTACTTTTTAATTTACCATTTTTGATAATATTCATCTTGCGTATGAAAACATCCTTCAGTATATTTCTAGGAGTAATGTTTTGTTTTGTCCTTTGTTTTTATGAGTATATTTATGTTCATGGTGTGTTATTTTTAAACAACTATGTTTGAGGCTCTTTTTTTGGTGTTCTCTTCTGTTTTATTTATTTTCTTTATATTTTTTTTGTTAGATACGTCTTAGGTAAAGGCAAAGAACTCTTTTTTTTGGGGTGCTAGCACCTTTTTTATAATGTCCTTTTCGGACATCCAAGGGGTTAGGGAACCCCTTATTAATTGTGTATTTTATAAAGTGTTATAGGTTAGGTGAATTATGTTGTTGTTACTAGTATTTTATTATTCTATTTTGTGAAATGTATTTAAAACCCAAATAAACAAGTAAAAAAGTTTTTTTAATATATTTTTATACAAAGAATATTTTTTAATAGATTTAACACATTCGAGTAGAGCTTTAAAGAGTTTACTCCTGAAAATGATGTGCTTTTCATCCATTACCTAGTATAATCTTTAGTTTTCCGTGTAACTGTTGAATATCGAATATTGTGTTGATCAATTAACCATGTAGTTTAGAACGTAAAATTTTAAATGATGAACTCAAGCTGGAATTGCTTGCCCATATCTCCCATAGTAGAATTTTAATGAAAACAATATTTAAGCTGGTATTTAAGCCTTCAATAAAGTGATTCATGAGATAATGGCTTATTTTTAATATGAAACTGGTAGGGGGGAGGCGTGGAGAGTTTACGATGTTAATTGAAATATCTCTGTTAATATTGAAGACAAATAAAAAAATGTATAACAATATTTACATGAAATTTTATTTACAATACGATTTGGTGTATGCCATTTTTCGATTTCCCGTATAATAACGGAGATATTTCGAAATCCCCCACCCACTAGTCAAATTTGAACTGATAAAGAACTAGAACTTTAAATTTTAATGAAACCTTTAAATATCGAGTTTGGCAACGATAAAAAAAAAAAATTGGGCCCACAGAGCGTTAACAGCCATAACTCACAGAAACATATAGTTTTGAATTGATCTCATTTTGTCATCTGTTGTGTAGAATCGATGGACATTTGTAGAAATATTTTGAAAATTGCATCATAAGTACAACCTCAATAGCTGACTTCCCTTGAGGGAAATCCGCTAAAAAACTATATTTTTTCATATATATTCATAGCTTCGTTATGTATTAAGATTGGAAACTGAATAGTTGCATTCTGGAGCTGTGTGATTTGCCTAGGAGTATCTGCTACTGGAATTGACAAGATAGTTTAATTCTAAATGGGTCTATGCTAATTTGCCCATTAGCAATACTGTGACCCAAGTAAATAATGCAATCCCCTTCAAACGAAATGATGTTACAGTTACTAAGAGAACAATTAACTTTACTCCCCTAATTCACCTTAGAATAATATTGGGGAAAACGTTTCAGTTTTTGCGCCGAGACATTATTTGCAATGAATTAGGACTTCAAACGAAATGATGTTACAGTTACTAAGAGTCGCCTTCTGCACTTAGCAGAGAGAGCGTTAACAGAAATATATATATATATATATATACTCACGCGCACACACACACAGAGTTTAGAACGGACTCATTTTCGCCATCTCCTGGGTAGGATCGATGGACATTTGAAAAAATTTGTCAATAAGCGCGTTATGAGTACGAAGTCAATGGCTGATTTCCCTTTTGGAAATCTGCTAAAATGTATAACAATATGTCTATATATATATATATCTATATATATATATATATATACATATTGTTATACATTTTAGCAGATTTTATATATATAAAATCTGCACACTATACATTTTAGCAGATTTTTATATATATATATATATATATATATATATATATATATATATTATATATTAACCTACCTCGGAACCCCAGTATCAACTACCTCCTCAGCGAGGACAGTCGCAACAACTGTAAGAGGGCAACGGGCACTCCAGAAATGTAAGTAGCAATCTATAATTAGATTTAATAAATATATCATAGATGTAAGCACCTGCATACAATACATAACAATAGAACTATTAAGGGATTTGTTAAATTAATGTTTATATTTTTTTTGAAAAGGGATAGCCCCTGAAGAGGGGGCAAGTAAGCCAGGAAGCATGTAAAGCAGTTTCAATAAAGTTAGCACCGAAAATAGTTATTTATTATACAAGTGACGAAAGTAGATCATTTTACAACGTTTACCCACACGAGCAAAGCGAGTGTGGTAATTTCACGAGAGTTGTAAATTCTACTTTCGTCACGAGTGTAATATTAAATTTTTTCTGTAATCGTGTAATACATGATCAGATCTAACCAGAATATGAACAAAATTAGGATGTTGTGAAGATTATGGTATGTTGTTGGTAGGTTATAAGCATGGTTGTGAAAGGTTATAAGCATAGTTATAAAACAACTAGTAATGATTGTGAAGTAGTGCAGTTATAAACAAGTGCAGGTTATAAACAAGGAAGGTAATTATTATTATATTTAAATTTTAAAATATATTGATTATTTTCACCAATAATTCAGTCACATTTCATTTATTTTTTAAAAAAAAATTAAAAATTAAAATTTAATTTCCAATTAAATTTTTTGAATTATTATTTTTTAATTTATACTTATTACTAATTAAGTTTTCTGATTACTTTCTTCACTCTATTGCAAAATGTTTCACTTTCTTCACTCATTTCAGATTACAGTAAAAAATGTTTTTTTATTCGTGACCCTTGCCATAAAATATGAAGAATATAAAACAAATATTGGGTCCAGAATAAGAAGTATATATATGTATATTTTTGATTTGTTTCCTTCCTGAGGTAACCCTAGAAGAAAGGAGTTTATTTATCACTCGCCCCATACATTCATATGAACATAGCATGTGTTTGATATTTGACATAAAAATAATTTGCTTTTAATACAATGAATAAATTATTTATAAAATACAACTATTTACAACAGGGAAAAAATAAAAACAAATGTAGGCTCAATGATGAATTAAATTTACAGTAGTGGAGTTCCAATGAACTTATACAATTGTACAACTGTTCAGCAGATTTTCGTAATTGTGTATTGTATTTATGAAATTGAAGTTTTTCCTCAAAATGCCAATTTTCTTTAAGGCGTTTTTCATCCATTTTTAATTATTTTCATTGGCCCGTTAGTAGGCTAAAGTCATAGAGCACAGTCGTAGATCAAATGTCTGTAAGTCTGTTCAGTAGTAAAATCGCAGTAACTATTTGATTAATCTGTTAGGCCAAAACGAATAATGTAAGAGTTAATTTTTCTGTGTCCCGTTAATAATTGTGCCAAGTGATAGTCTGTTGGTTTCAATTTTTGTCCTAAATACTCTTTAATGTCTGAAATAAATAATTTTAGGTTTTATATTTGTGTGTGTGTGTGTGTGTGTGTGTGTGTGTGTGTGTGTGTGTGTGTGTGTGTGTGTGTGTGTGTGTGTGTGTGTGTGTGTGTGTGTGTGTGTTTGTGTGCGTGTGGTTTTTAAAAGACTCGATTTTCGTCATCACCTGAGTAGGATCGATAGACATTTGAAGAATGTTTGAAAATTGGCTGTTCAGTACAATTCCTTGAGGGAAATCTGCTAACATGAAAGAATAATTCAGAAAATGGTATATTCTTTATATTTTCTTGGCAAGGGTCACCAATAAAAAACAATTTTTTCGGATAAACTTTATTGACACTGGCCTTCATGTTTCGTAGTCTATATACCAATCTCTTCAGGGGCTCACCTTTTCAAAAAATAATAACATTAATTTAAAAAAAATAAATAAAAAACCTCCAAGAAACACACCTTCAATTTTGTAAAAGCTCAAATAATTGATAAAGAATGAAATAAAACTAAACTGAATAGAAAAGAGAATATTCACATAATAAAAATAGAATAAACTCTGTAAACAAAAAAGTCCGTCACGCAGAGGCTGCGTAAACTAAGCAGATTTCCCAAAGTTTTACAATAGAGAAATTTCACGAAAGCCGAGCCAGTCAGGGAAACGGCCGAACTAGCTTTTGGCGGGAAAATAACTCTCGTCCGTTAGCCTCCCAGATTTAATAAAAATCCAAATATCTCGGTTAATATTCAAGATAGTGAAAAAATGTATATAACAATATTCATTGTTATTGTTATTGTTAATTTTCAATAATATTGATTCTGTAAAATTTTTCGATCCAACGTATTGTAATGGAGATATTTCGAGCTTTCGAAAATCCTCCCCTCTAAACCCCCCTCCCACTGGTCCGATTTCAGCCGTTAACGAACTTGATCTTTCTTTTTACATAAAACGACTAAATATCGAGTTTGGTAACGATTAAACAAAAATTGCGACCACTAGAGCGGTAACAGACAAATATATATATATATATATATATATATATATATATATATATATATATATATATACACACATATATATTTATAGTTTTGAACGGGCCACATTTTCGTCATCCCCTAGTTAGGATCTATGGACATTTGAAGAAAAATTTCGAAAATCGCGTCATGAGTACGACCTCATTAGCTTATTTCACTAAGGGAAATCTGCTAAAACAGAAATTAAATACCACAATGATATATTCTATAACATTTTATCTTAAAATAAAATAATCGATTTTAAATTTCGACGCTAAATAATCGAGTTCAAGATAGACGTGTGAATGATCGATTTGTTGTAATCAGCTGCCTGAACCTACTTCAAGAACCTCAGTATTAACAGCCTCCCCATTGAGGACAGTCAACGAGCACATCAGAAATGTAAGCAGCAATCTGTATTTAGATTTAGTAAATATATACGTAAGTAGAAACTTATTAATACTAATAATCTATTTACTAAAGAATTATCGTAGGGTTTTGCTAAATCTTTTATAATTTATTTCTTTTTTAAATTAATGTTACTATTTTTTAAAAAGGGTGAGCCCCTGAAGAGGTGGTATATAGACCACGAAACATGTAAGGTAGTAGCAATAAAGTTTATCCATGAAAAGTGTTTTAGCAGATTTCCCTTAAGGGAAATCAGCTATATGAGGTCAGTACTCATGAAGCGAAGTTTCGAAAAATTTCTTCAAATGTTTCAATCCGAATCTGCCTAGGAGATGACAAAAATGACGTCCGTTCAAAACTATATATATATCATATAATATAATATAATATATATTATATATATATATATATATATATATATATACAACCTATCTAACTATATATTTGTCTGTTACCGCTGTAGCGGTCGCAATTTTTGTTTAATCGTTACCAAACTCGATATTTAGTCGTTTTATGTATAAAGAAAGATCATGTTCGTTAACGGCTGAAATCGGACCAGGGGGAGGGGGATTTAGAGGGGGAGAATTTTGAAAGATCGAAATATCTCCGTTACTATACGTCGGATCGAAAAATTGTACAAAATCAATCTTATTGCAAATTAAATTTACTATAAATATTGTTATGTACATATATTCTCTATCTTGAATATTAACCGAGATATTTGCATTTTTATTAAATCTGGGCGGCTAACGGACGAGTGAGTTTCCCGCCAAAAGATAGTTCGGCCGTTTCCTTAACTACTCGGCTCTCGTGAAATTTCTCTATTGTAAAACATCACGTGGGAAGTCTGCTTAGTTTACGCAGCCCCTGCGTGACGGACTTTTTTTTATTGGTGACCCTTGCCAAGAAATATAAAAATATAAATATGAAGGATATATATATATATATATATATATATATATATATATATATATATATATATATTATGACGTTCTTATCTTATGCTCAAGGAAAGAAATTGTCATGAAATTAGTCCTAATAGCTTTTTCACGGCGAAATATTAAATTTCGTTCATGGATAGGTGAAGATGAAGTGGTGACCTGATCTTATATAAACTACTAGTGCCGATATCGGGTAACAGACTGTTTTAGCCGAATCGCTTTAACCTTTATACAGTAAAACCTACGCACTCATTCTGCTCCTTTCGAAACTATTCCCAACAAAATCAATAGATGGATTCAAAGGTAGGCATTAAATCAAATAACTCAAAATCTTCGATTAAAAATGAAAATAGTTTTTATACAATTCTCACAGCAGGAGTTCGACAGAAAAACATATACGTCGGATACAGACCCGGAATTTTAGAAAAGGAAGGAATCTAGCTGATAAGCATTACTAAAAAAAATGTGTGTGTGTGTGTGTGTGTGTATAAATATATATATATATATATATATATATATATATATATATATATATATATATATTCAACGGACCTAATTTTCGTCATCTCCTAGAAAGGGGCGATGGACATTTGAGAAACATGTTCATAAATAGCGTCATGAGTACAACGTCAATCGTTGATTTCCCTTAGGGTGATTATATAACCAATAATTTTGTAAACACAACTACAACTATTGTATGTAGCGATTTTCAAAAAATTTCTTTAAATTTCCATCGATCTTACCCAGGAGATGACGAAAATGAGGTCCGTTCAAAATTTAAAACCAATCATATTGCAAATATAATGTAATATAAATATTGATATGTACATTTGTTCGCTATCTTTATTATTAACGGAGATATTGGCATTTTTTAGTTTCTAGGAAACCCACACTCCTACTCGTGTTATGTTAATTATAAGCTGTTAAAACCACTTCATTCCAAGGTCAAATAATAAAATTTGGTTTTCATTTAACTTTTACTTTGTGCATGCAAATATGTTCTGATGACGTCATAAATTTAGATTTGTCGTTCTTTACTCCAAAATATTTATTTTTCTACACCATACTCGATTTTCCTGCTTCGAGCTCCTGCGGGAGGAAATTTATTTTACAAAGAAAAAATATGTGGTTAGATGAGGTCAAAGGTATGCTGTTCTAGCAGGTAGGAATTCTGCTTTGTTTACGCAGCCCCTGCGTGATGGACCATACCAGGCAAGTGTGTAGAGAGTGAGGTGAGAAGGAAACAACCATACAATTGGGGGAGGGGGGCATAAGTGGATCTATTTGAAGGCATAGTATAAAGGGAAAGTTAGAGAGAGCAAAACAGGGCCGGCACACCTCTGGGAGCAGTAGGACTACAATAAGATCTCATGGAACTGTCCGCCCTTTTAAATGGGCCGGAAAGGGAAGGATTCCGACAAGAATTGCTTGTTGCTATCGCTTTCGCCATCCCTAGTCTTTGAATATGATCATTATCCTCTCGCCGGTTAATCCGAATTGTTTATAAAATGAGTCCAAGTTGATTTCTCTTTATTTCTCTTGGATGTTGTATTCACGACAGGACCTTTGAAAACTCCTGTGATACTAAAGAACAAGTAAGTATCATGAAAAGTCCGCCACGCAGGGACTGTGTTAACTAAGCAGATTTCTCAAGTGCTGGTTTGACACTCTATTCATTTCATACCCCCGTATATTTTCTATGTTAGCAGATTTCCATCAAGGGAAATAAACTATTGAGATCGTACTCATGGCGTGATTTTCGAAAAGTTTCTTCAAATGTCCATCAATCCTACCCAGGAGATGACGAAAATGAGG
Organism: Riptortus pedestris; assembly: GCA_019009955.1. Classification (NCBI taxonomy): domain Eukaryota; kingdom Metazoa; phylum Arthropoda; class Insecta; order Hemiptera; family Alydidae; genus Riptortus; species Riptortus pedestris. Next base: position 13,635,309 of record CM032233.1, read on the forward strand.
TCCGTTCAAAATTACACACACACACACACACACACACACACACATATATATATTTTTATATATATATATATATATATATATATATATATATATATATATATATATATATATATTTGTCTGTTAACTCGTTATTTTTGTCTGATCGTTACCAAACACAACATTTATTCGTATTATACAAAAGAAAAGATCAAGTTCGGTAATGACTGAAGTCGGACTAGTGGTAGGGGGGGGGGTTGAGAAGGGGGATTTTCGAAAAGTCAAAATATTTCCGTTACTATGCGTCGTATCGAAAAATTGTATAGACCCTATCTTATTGAAAATTAAATTTACTATAAATATCGTTATATACACATTTACTCTCTATCTTGAATATCAGCCGAGATATTGGCATTTTTCAGTTTTCAGCTTTCAGTAAACCCCCACTTCTACTCGGTTACATAAACAATACTGTGTTATATAACAAATCACATTATTTGAAGCTTAAATACCAAATATTGCTTTCCAGAAACTTTTATTACAAAAATTTGATTGATTGAATTTAAAATTATTCTGATCCAGTATAAATTACAGTACTAGGTATAGTGCACAGTTTTCAATAAACTGAATATTTTATATTCTGATATGTTTCAGTTATTGTTCTTCTTACCGGTGTACTGTTGGCTGACCTGTTTGTTTACATTTGAGACGCTTCCCGCCCGCAGGGGAAAGATTTCTTATTGCCGTTTGTATTTATTCACTTGATATTCACGGTGGTGTTGTGTCAGCAGAATGTAGGTTTATCTATTATTAAACTTCGCGAGGGAAATCTGCTTAGTTTACGTAGTGCTTTTGAGTGACGGAATTTTTTCTTTGTAAATACGTTATTTCCAGAACTATATTACTGTTAAGTGCAAAGTTTACATAAAAAAAAAATAGTTGCTGTGCTTCTATATATAAGTGTAAGGCACCTATATTATACTCTTCGTCGTTTGGCCTGTCTATTATAGTCGGACAGCACAGCTGGCGGGGCCTTTCTTTTCAAAAGCAATGTTCTCAATGCCTGCACATAAACCGATCCACAAATTGATATGCCAATTCTGCTAGTAATATCAAATTTTTTGCAACCACTTAATGATATGATTATAACATTACACGAAGGGTTGGAAAATAATGGGATTAGTCCACTTTCTATCATTTTTCAGGAATATATATATATATATATATGCAAATATATTCTATTGCCCCTTCCCCGTCTTAAGTTTTTGACTTTTAAAATTTTATTGATTGAGATAAAAATTATTCTGATTGATTGTAATTTACTGCACAAGCTGTAGTAAATATTTTTCAATAAAATTAATATGTTATATTCAGATATATTTCATTAATTGTTCTTCTGTCCGGTGTATATTCTATCTATTCAGCGCAGCGATGTTGGCTGCCCTGTTTGTTTACAATAGAGACGCTTTCCGTTGTAGATGTTATTATTAACTTGTAAATTGACTGAAAGATTTCTTCTTACCGTTTGTATTTCTTCGATTTACATTCACGGTGGGAGTATGTAGATTTATCTTGTAATGAAATTGACATTTCATTACATAAGCCCATTATAAATGGCTATATATTTTATATTCTGAGTATTCCCAGCACAGAAAGATTAAGATGAATTTCGATAATTAATTCACGTTAAATGCTCTTTTTGAGCGTATTTCGATCGGCAGTTCAAAGTTCACTCCCGGATTAGCCCTATATAAGGAGCCCCTCACGACGGATTAAAATCAGTCATATTCAGCATCCTCTGGAGGGGAGACCCTTGTTGGCGAGCCACCGCTAATCCTTCAGCTTGTTCCGGCCTGCCTAGCCTGTTCTACCTCTCACGGCTGTCAGCACTTCTATTAAACAGCTAAGTGTTTCTATTGTGATATAGACTAAGTATAATTAAGTGTCCCCCATCATATTTTCAAAGGTGCCTTTTCATTTTAATTATTAATATTTATAATTGGAGCATATTTTTATTATAAATAAATTTATATATATTTGAATTTGGGCTTGAGTCGATTATTGTTGGCCCTTCCTAAATTCTTGTTAGTGGTTTGGTTGTGGGATTTTTCATATATTACAGCTTCCACTGCTTATCGCCGCAGCCAGATCGCAACAATCTGTAGTAAACCTTCTCGTGGGAAATTTGCTTAGTATACGCAGCCCCTGCCTGACGGACTTTTTGCATATATGTATATATCTGTGTATAACAAAGGAGGTCATTCCTCTTCTGAAGAGGTAATTCCTCTTCTGGTGGAGTCTTTCTTGTCAAAAGTAATGTACTCAATGCCTACACATAAACCGATCCTCTTTTGTGCCACTCCGACACTTGGGAAATCTGCTTATTTTGCGTGGCGGACTTTTTAGAATTTGGAGAAAATTAATGGTTTAACATCTAAATTTTTTATTTTAACATCGGAGAGCCAGTATGAGTAATCAGCAAACAACGTTTAAGAGATATTTATAGCCAAATGACATACTGGTAACAAGAATCTATAACGATTTTGAAGTAATGATTCATTGGGTCTATAACTGTACCTTCTATTATTAGACTGGTGTCATTAGTGTAATGGGTCATCATGATGTTTGCTCTGGGAAAAAAAGTGTTATACATTTGAACTTATACAGAAATAAAAATTTATTTTCCATTGTTAGGTGGAATGAAAATTGCAAATTGTTTATGTAGGAATTGTATGAGTGTCATTTTTCTGTGCTTATTACATTTATTCTTTTTGAGCCCATGGCGTTCTTATTAGCAGAGTATCCGTAGGGAAATCAGCTCTTGAGGTTGTCCTCGCGTTGTTCGAAAAATTTATTCAAATAACCTTCAATTCTAACAGAAAGAAGCTGAAAATGAGGTCCGTTTAAAACAATATATATATATATATATATATATAATTTATATTATATTTTATATATCTTTATAGATATATATATATATATTGCCTAAAATGAATAGGGATATTGGTTATTTTTTCTTATCCTTTATTTTTACTTAAAATTGACCTTATTAAATTCCTTTTATATGGGGGATAAAGACAATAATTTCTAATAATATTAATGATATTTATAACTTTAAAACAAAACATAAATGCTAGGCCCCATTTAAAATACCACAAAAAACAGCCAATATCCTTATCTTTTTGTAAGCCAGCATTATTAAAAAATTGTAAACCTATGTCTGCTACATTGAGTTTTTTTCTCGAAAATTTTTTTCAAGATACTTTTTCGTTTCACATGTCATAAACACGATATCTGCAATTTGTACCTTTCGTGCCTGTTTGTTTGTAACCTTTTCAAGCATAAACGGCTGAACCGAATTTTATGAAACTTGGTATGTATATTACTACTAACCCAAGTTAAATTTTAGGCTATATTAATATTCTATGAGACAAACAGGAGTGGGTGTTATAAGGGAGGCCTGAAATAAAAAATATCGACATTATTTTTCCTATTAGTATCTCAGAAAACGTGCGCATAACAAAAGTTGTTTACGTTTTTATTTAGAGTAACTTTTGCTTTATACATTTTTTCGGTGACAATGTATTTAAGCATGTGATATGCGTAGAAATATTGATATGTTCAAGAATTCTTTCCAATATGAACTATAGGTATTTTAGTAAAGCAATATACATATATATATATATATATATATATATATATATATATATATATATATATATATATATTCTTCTTATTTTGGACCCAACCTGTTTATATATTCTTCATATTTTCTTGGCAAGGGTCACCAATAAAAAACATTTTTTCAAGTAAACTTTATTGATATTGGCCTACATGTTCCGTGGACCATATACCACCTCTTCAGTGGGTCTTCCTTTTCAAAAAATAATAACATTAATTAAAAAAATTAAAAACCTTAATTTAGCGAAACCCTATAATAATTCTTTACTAGATAGGGTATTAATAAGTGCCTACTGTCGTATATATTTACTAAATATAAATTCAGATTGCAACTTCTAAAGTGCTTTTTTCCCTCTAGCATTCGTTGCGACTGTCCTGACTGGGGAGGTCGTTAATACTGGGTTCCTGATGAAGGTTAAGTCAGCTGATTACAAAGCGTCTATCTACAGAAATGTCGGTGGAAGTGGTGAGTTATGGGGATATGATATGTAATTCTTGAGTATTTTAGGCTGGTACGTAGGGGATAAGGGATGAGACTCGTGGGTCAGGGAATAGATGTGTGGAGGATGTGGTGAGGTGTGGGGATATGATATGTAAATCCTGTGTATTTCAGGTGAATAAGTTAGGGGATAAGGGATGAGACTCGTGGATTAGAGATAGATGTGTGGAGGAAGTGGTGTGGTGTGGGGGATATATATGAAATCCTGTGTATTTAAGGCCTGATACGTTACGGGATAAGGGGGGAGATGAGATGTGGATTAGGGAACAGATGTGAGGAGGGAAGTGGTGAGATGTGGAGATATGATATGTAAATACTGAGTATTTTAGGCTGATACGTAGGGGATAAGGAATGGGACTCGTGGATTAGGGAATAGATGTGTGGTGGATGCGGTGAGATGTGGAGATATAATATGTAAATTCTGAGTATTTTAGGCTGATACGTAGGGGATAAGGAATGAGACTCGTGGATTAGGGAACAGATGTGTGGAGGATGTGGTGAGATGTGGGGATATGATATGTAAATCCTGTGTATTTTAGGCTGATACGTAGGGGATAAGGAATGGGACTCGTGGATTAGGGAATAGATGTGTGGTGGATGCGGTGAGATGTGGAGATATAATATGTAAATACTGAGTATTTTAGGCTGATACGTAGGGGATAAGGAATGGGACTCGTGGATTAGGGAACAGATGTGTGGAGGATGTGGTGAGGTGTGGGGATATGATATGTAAATCCTGTGTATTTGAGGCTGATACGTAGGGGATAAGGAATGGGACTCGTGGATTAGGGAATAGATGTGTGGAGGATGCGGTGAGATGTGGGGATATGATATGTAAATCCTGTGTATTTGAAGCTGATACGTAGGGGATAAGGAATGGGACTCGTGGCTTAGGGAATAGATGTGTGGAGGATGTGGTGAGGTGTGGGGTTATTAAATGTAAATTCTGTGTATTTTAGGCTGATACGTAGGGGATAAGGGATGAGACTCGTGGATTAGGGAATAGATGTGTGGAGGATGTTGTGAGATGTGGGGATATGATATGTAAATCCTGTGTATTTTAGGCTGATACGTAAGGGATAAGGAATGGGACTCGTGGATTAGGGAATAGATGTGTGGAGGGTGCGGTGAGATGTGGAGATATGATATGTAAATCCTGAGTTTTTTAGGCTGATACGTAGGGGATAAGGAATGGGACTCGTGGATTAGGGAATAGATGTGTGGAGGATGTGGTGAGATGTGGGGATATGATATGTAAATCCTGTGTATTTTAGGCTGATACGTAGGGGATAAGGAATGGGACTCGTGGATTAGGGAATAGATATGTGGAGGATGTGGTGAGATGTGGAGATATGATATGTAAATCCTGAGTTTTTTAGGCTGATACGTAGAGGATAAGGGATGAGACTCGTGGATTAGAGAATAGATGTGTGGAGGATGTGGTGAGGTGTGGGGATATGATATGTAAACCCTGTGTATTTGAGGCTGATACGTAGGGGATAAGGAATGAGGCTCGTGGATTAGGGAATAGATGTGTGGAGGATGTGGTGAGATGTGGGGATATGATATGTAAATCTTGTGTATTTGAGGCTGATACGTAAGGGATAAGGGATGAGACTCGTGGATTAGGGAATAGATGTGTGGAGGATGCGGTGAGATGTGGGGATATGATATGTAAATCCTGTGTATTTTAGGCTGATACGTAGGGGATAAGGGATGAGACTCGTGGATTAGGGAGTAGATATGTGGAGGATGTGGTGAGGTGTGGGGATATGATATGTAAATCCTGTGTATTTTAGGCTGATACGTAGGGGATAAGGAATGGGACTCGTGGATTAGGGAATAGATGTGTGGAGGATGTGGTGAGATGTGGGGATATGATATGTAAATCCTGTGTATTTTAGGCTGATACGTAGGGGATAAGGGATGATACTCGAGGATTGGAGAATAGATATGTGGAGGATGTGGTGAGATGTGGGGATATGATATGTAAATCTAAAGTATGTTAGGCTGATACGTAGGGGATAAGGGATGAGACTCGTGGATTAGGGAATAGATATGTGGAGGATGTGGTGAGATGTGGGGATATGATATGTAAATCCTGTGTATTTTAGGCTGATACGTAGGGGATAAGGGATGAGACTCGTGGATTAGGGAACAGATGTGTGGAGGATGCGGTGAGATGTGGAGATATGATATGTAAATACTGAGTATTTTAGGCTGATACGTAGGGGATAAGGAATGGGACTCGTGGATTAGGGAATAGATGTGTGGTGGATGCGGTGAGATGTGGAGATATTATATGTAAATACTGAGTATTTTAGGCTGATACGTAGGGGATAAGGAATGGGACTCGTGGATTAGGGAACAGATGTGTGGAGGTGTGGGGATATGATATGTAAATCCTGTGTATTTGAGGCTGATACGTAGGGGATAAGGAATGGGACTCGTGGATTAGGGAATAGATGTGTGGAGGATGTGGTGAGATGTGGGGATATGATATGTAAATCCTGTGTATTTTAGGCTGATACGTAGGGGATAAGGGATGAGACTCGTGGATTAGAGAATAGATGTGTGGAGGAAGTGGTGAGATGTGGGGATATGATATGTAAATCCTGTGTATTTTAGACTGATACGTACGAGATAAGGGATGAGACTCGTGGATTAGAGAATAGATGTGTGGAGGAAGTGGTGAGATGTGGGGATATGATATGTAAATCCTGTGTATTTTAGACTGATACGTAGGGGATAAGGAATGGGACTCGTGGATTAGGGAATAGATATGTGGAGGATGTGGTGAGATAGGGGAATATGGAGTATGTGACTTGGGCTCGGGATAAGATGTATGGTCGATGTGATGGGAGGCAGGGAAAACAGAGCTGAAGGGGAGAGTTTATTAGGGGATATGCGCTGGGGGACGTGTCCTGCAATGGATCCATTCTCTCCAAATGGATTGCTGATGAAGCTGCTGTCCTAGTGGAGTCCCATCTCCGACACTGTCAATAAAAAAAAAAAAAGGAGAAGCCTATAAATATTTATATATAGCATTCCTTATAAATATAGAAGGGCCAATTCTTGTTCTTATTTGGGTGAATATATTGTTTGCCCCCGAGGACAGAGCTCTTTCATCCTGTTCTCGTTGTATACTGCCTTAGAAGGAGGGAGTGGTGTGGGGACTCCCTACGGACAGGCAGCCCTGGATCCGTGCAATATATCTCACAGCCCTGATAGCCCCCCCCCCCTACAAACACCCCACCCCTTTCTTCCCTTTCTCCGCCAAAACTCTCTCCAGCAACTTGGTTGCAATTAAAATTAGTGAATGAGACCATATTTCAAGGAGGGCGAAAATGGGTCACGGTCTTAAGTAAGCCTTTCACGCATGGGGATTAACTCAGTTTGTCATAACATATAAAAGTCACTCACGACTACATAAACTAAGCAGAGTTACTACGTGCTGCTACGTATATGACCCGATGATGATGACACAACTCACCAACTACTCTCTATTTCCCATGTATTGAGGAGCATATGTAAACAAGAATTAAATGTAAACTGGGCATGAGCTATTTAGTGAGTGAGGTAATTACGGTTAAAACCGGATACGTTTTTTATTTATTTTATTTTATTAAGAATATTACAGTCTGCAAGTCAAATGCATTTTGTAATGTGATATTTACAATTCAATCGTCCTCCATCGCTCTCGACAGAAGCTACACTCCTTCACCACAATAAGAGGAGCAGCCTCTCCCTGCCTGGCAAGGAAGTCAGGAGCTAAGGAGGAATGGCACTTGAGAAGAAAATAGCCACTGCTATCACTTCACTTTACTTTAGCCTTAGTCGCAAAAAGTGGACGTTAATAAAGAATTTAATAATTTCACTTTACTGTTATAGATGCGCCGTGGAGGGAAATATGGATGAGTGCTACAGGAAAGGGCTAGGTCTTCTGGATTAGGATGATTGGATAGCCTGCTGTGGAATTTTCTGAATCTTAGGGAAATTAGGTCCTTTACAAATGGGATATTAAGATATTTATGGAGGGTGTGGTTGGTGATTTAATATGGAGTATCTACTATGGTGAGCAGGACTTTGGATTGGAAAGTCTGGATGCGTCTGATGTTCGAAGGTTTTGCTGTAGCCCACACTTCTATTGCGATGCCCCTATTGGTTTTAGTTGTAGCTTGTATATTGGTAGTTTGTTTTCGGTAGACAAGTGAGATCTACTATTTAGCAGCCCATAAAGTTGTTGGAATCGTCTGTTAAGTTCCTGTCTTTTAATTATTGTGTGGGATTTCCAAGTAAGTCTGCTGTCCAAATGTAGTCCAAGGTAGTGTACACAATTGGCTGCACCAGTTTTCGATCTCGAGTAAGTGGAATTGGAGATTCTTCGAAGCAGTAGAAGAATCGGGATCGGATGAAAGGATTGTTGTGTCATCTGCATAGGTAGCTAGGAGAGTTGTTGGTGATGTAGGGATCTCAAATGTGTATATGAGATACAGTAGTAGGCCACTGCCCTGGCGAACTCCTGCATCCACTGCCTATTGCTGCTGCCGGATCGCCCTTGCAAAGAATTTAGGAAGTGTTTCACTAACAATCGACCCTTGCCCAAATTTAAATAAATATAAATTTATTTAAGATTAAAAAACTCACCAATAACAGTTACACCTATGTCTAATTACACTAAAATACAAAGAAATAAAGCTTAGGTGATTTCTAGTAGTCTCTAAAAGAGAAGGTCTGCCCGTGAGGAAGTACCAGCTGAGAGATTAGCTAGGTCTGAACAGGCAGAGCCTCGCCTCCAGGATGTCTCAGGTCAGACTGTCTTAATCCCTTCGCGAGATCGCCCTTTTATAGAGTGAGCTGATGATGAACTTTGCACCCGCCGATCAAATATGCTCAAAAAGTCCGTCACGCAGGGGCTGCGTAAACTAAGCAGATTTCCCGCGTGAATTTTAACAATAGATTAGTCTACATACCGTTAACACAACACCGTGAATATCAAGTGTATAAATACAAGCGATAATAAGAAACCTCCTGACGGAAATCATCTGAAATGTCAACAAACAGTTCTGCCAACTTCTTACCGGAAAGGAAAACAATTACTGTAATATATCTAAATATAACATATTAATTTGAACTGCCTCCTTCGATGTGGGTAATTAACCGGGGGAAAGATTGAGAAGTGATAGGTTCCAGAAGGGGTAACTGTAAGTAGAAGAGGATTGTAGACGATTTTCCAGATTACTCTATAGCGTGATAATTACCTAGGATATAAAAGTAACGCGTTTCTGCAGCTTATCCAGCTTTTACATTTCCGTTCACCAGATCGAATGTTGTCACAAACCATTCCAAGTCACAGTACCCACCAATCTCTTTGGCATGCCTCTTCTGCTTAACAATAACTAAATGTATTATAACTAAAGTTCCTATATTGCAATAGCATAATTACCTTAATGGAAATTGTGATGATTGGAGGGCTTGTTTACCAACGTACTACCTCCTTTGGTGAGGGCAATTAACCGTGGGAATGACTAAATAGTGATAGCTTGGTGGAGAGAGCGACAGTAAGGAGGCAAAGGTTGTCGACGACTTTCTAGATATTTGTATAGCGTGACAATTACCTCTGATATACAAGTAACTCGTTTCTGCAGCTTATTTAGCTTTTGTATTCTCGTTCACCCTATGGAATGTTGTCACAAACCCTGCCAAGTACATTATGAGCTACTAAAATCGCGAACTCTACCAAATCTCAGTGACACCAATCTCTTTGGCATCGATTTCTGCTTAACAATAGCTAAATGTATTATAGCTAAAGCTATTATCCTACAATAGGATAATTACCATAAAGGAAATTGTGATGTTTGGAGTGCTTGTTTCCTAATGTACTGCCTCTTTCGATGAGGGTACTTAACCGTAACAATGACTAAGAAGTGATTAGTTGGAGGAAGGGATGTCTGTAATTGGGCAAGGATTGTTGACGATGTTCCAGATAACACTATAGCGTGATAATTACCCGGAGTATATACATAACTCATTTCTGCAGCTTATCCAGTACTGATGTCAACACATTATGTAAAAATTAAATAATAATAGTAAGTTATATGTATAAATAACATAGATGTTTAGTTTATTAAGTAGTGAATGGCGGGAATCGGCGGTAGTCGGGATCGCTCAGCGCATATCGGCCGCCAGCTGATGGCAATTGACGTGCGTCAAGAGTCTATTGTTCTGCCGGCCAAGCGACTGCAGTCTTCAGCAGTCTCCACCACTCTCCAGCGTCCTCCCGTTCCAAGAACGTCTTCAAGCCCAAGGCTATTCTACAATTGGACAAAACACTCTTCTTGGAGCCCAGCAGTTCCAGGACGGCCGTCGCGGAAGAAAAATGGTGGAAATCCATTTAAATAAGGTATCAGGTACCTGATTCGTCCATCTGCATTCACGCAGACTGTGTCTTCTTCCACCAGCCAATGGTGAGACGGATTGGGCTAGGAAAGGATCACTTTGAACCTCTACCCGCCGTCATAAGTACAGTTTGGGTACACCCTATCGAATGTTGTCACGAACCCTTCCAAGTATATTCATCATGATCTGCAGGCTATCTCTTGTAGATGCAGCCATTGTGTTCTATCGCAAGCTGTTCTTTTCATATTACTATATTCACTCAAATCCATAAGATGCTTGATGCCGTCAAAATATGATTTTCTAGGCCTTCCTCTTCCACTATGCCCAAGAATCGTACCTTCAAATATGTTTGTATGAAGTCGTTGTGCCTTATCCCTAGTATTACCGACCTCTCCCAGGTCGCATGGATTACCAAGGGGGGGGGGCTCCTCGAGCCCACAACCTTAAAAACCTTTTATTTTGGTTCTATAATTTTTTAAAAAATTTTTATTTCTATTGGATTATGTTTAATGAACGTTTCTTATGACACCTGTGAAAAAAAAAATTAAATACAAAAATAAAAATAAATTAAAAAAAAAAGTTCGGATGGGGAAAAAAGGATGACTTTAAATTAAATGTAATTTTATTCTACTGGAGGAACATATCTAAACATTGTTAGAATAAAAAGTTATCTATATCTAAGTTATTATATCATTATAATAGAATAATAATTTAAGAAAATATAATTATCAGATTCGTAATGCAATTATCGGTGCTTTTGCACAATAATTTTTTTTCCGAGTGTTTATCCAGGATGCAGCATGGACTAACTGTTCCCCTAGTTGGGAACAACCTAGAAAATCTTCTCTTTTCTAAAAAAGTACCTATCAGGAGCAATAATTATAACCATCTAAGTAATATATTTTTATATGAAAAAAAATTATATGGGGAGAATATATATATATTTTTTTTGAGAAAAAAAAAACTTGAGAAGGTTTTTGTATGTTAAAATGACATCAAAGTAATTATTATTTGAGCAATATAATTAATAACACTTGAATTACTAGTTAAAAGTAGTATTAAATATCAGTGGGCTCGAGGAGCCCCCCCCCTTGGTACTTAAGTGTATAACTACCCCTTGCATTACCAAGGGGGGGGGAGGCTCCTCGAGCCCATACGTCAAAAAAAAAATATTTTTCTCAACATAGAAATTTTTTAATTTAATTTTATTGTTATGCCCTCACTCTAGGATGTTTTTCTGAGGAATACATAAAATATCAAAAATATCCCATTAAAATTGGGTGATAGGGAACAAAAACAAAAAGTTGTGGGCTCAAGGAGCCCCCCCCCCCCTTGGTAGTTCTAGGGTTATGATATGCCCAGGAAGTTTCACTCACCTTTTTTCCATTGCCTTGATAAGACTTTTGTTCTCAATTATTTAGAACTTCAATGTAGGATTTTTTTTTTTGAGCCCAACTTGTTATAGTGATTGTTCGTACATTATTCCAAGTATATTATAAGCTACAAAAAACGCGAACTCTATCAAATCACAGTCTCACCAATCTCTTTGGCATGCCTCCTTGGTTTCTGCTTAACAACTAAATGTATTATAACTAAAGCTACTATCTTGCAATAGGATAATTACCTTAATGGAAATTGTGATTTTTTTTTTGTTTTTAGGTATTACCTCTACATCGTAACCCCTATGTAGAGGGATTTTATTTTCTGCACATCCCATGCATATTTGCATTGTATGTGCATTTTGTCAGAAATTTAACAATTTTTATATAATAATATATACATATTAAAAATGTAAATAAGAACATGAAAATTAAACTTGACAAAATGAACATTAAATAAGAACAAATGTCCATCGATCCTACCCAGGAGATGACGAAAATGAGGTCGGTTCAAAATTATCCATATAATAAATAAATTAATATATATATATATATATATATATATATATATATATATATATATATATATATATATATGTCTGTAAACACGCTCGCGGTCGCCAATTTTGTTTTATCGTCACCAAACTCCATACAAACTCGTTTTATGTAAAAAGGAAGATTAAGTTCGTTAATGGCTGAAATCAGGCAAGTGGGAGGGGGTTTAGGGGGGGATTTTTAAAATTTGAAATATCTCCGTTACTGTAAGTCGGGTCGAACAATTGTATAGAACCAATCTTATTGAAAATTAAATGGTCTTTAACTATTGTCATATTCATAATTTCCGTATCATGAATATTGACCGAGATATTTGTATTTTCAGCCTTCAGTACACCCCTACTTCTACTAATGTAAAACTAGCAATACTCGGTTATATAATAAATCATCATTTGAACCTTAAATACCAAATATTGTTTACAAGAGACCTTTATTATGCGACATACATTCAAATATGTTCTGGTGACCCTGCAACCCTCGTATTTTTTGGACTGCTTAAATTAGATTGATTGAGATAAAAATTATTCTGATTCATTATAAATTATAGTACTATATATAGTAAATAGTTTCAATCAAATTAATATGTTATATTCTGATATATTTCAGAAATTGTTTTTCTTTCCGGTGAGAGTTGCCGGAGTGAGGGTTGGCAGACCTGTTTGTTTACATTTCAGACGCTTCCCGCCAGGAGGGGAAAGATTTCTTATTACCGTTTGCATTTATTCACTTAACACGCTTACCGAAACATGAATTCTGTGACGTGCCGGTCTGGAAGGATTAATAGTAATTCCCATCAACAAATTCCATATTTTTATTTATTTTTGAATAACTTGTATCATATTTAATCTATTATTGTCATTTTTAACCCTTTCATTGAAATCACTATCATCAGTACGATATATAGATCGTGACGATGAGCGTTTTATTGGTCCTTGGCTCGTGGAAGGCTCCATAGCAAATCATATACTATGTAAAACACGCACGAAAAGAATACGAACAAACAGTGTTACAAGCTATAATGAAAGGTACACAATATACGTAAACCGAATTACCCCAATTACCCCGATCTTAGACCAGCAATACGTAGGCTTTTAACCGAAACAAGAGGTACACGCGACCAGAGCAAAACGAGCAATAGCTAGTTAATGTCGAATGGCGTTGACAAATTAATCCAAAACACTTTCTGTGTGTAGAGGAAGGAAAGACTCACAGCTAATGAGGTGGAGAGCCCACCAATATTAGCAGGTCTACCAATACATGAAATATAAAAATCTCAACCGGCCTCTCAGACCGATGTTCCGGTAAAAGTGTTAATATTCAAGGTGGTGTTTATAGATTTATCTATTATTAAACTTCACGAAGGAAATCTGCTTAGTTTACGCAGCCTTCGTGACGAACTTTTTAAATAACATTATCAGTTTTATTCCCTACAATAATGATAAAGGCAGCACCTTTGTCCTGTCCATCCTTGCTACCGTCTGTGAAATTATATACTGGTATGAGTGATTTGTATATTCTGTAATAATTACAATGTCGGGTGTTAGTCCAGGGTGTGTCCAATTCATGGAGGGTAGCGGGTATTCTACTTGATAATGATTGGAGAGCTTGTTTACCAATGTTCTGGCTCCTTGGATGAGGGTAATTAACCGTGGGAAAGACTGAGCAGTGATAGGTTGTAGGAGGGGGTGACTGTAAGTAGGGTTGGGAGGGGGTGTGGACAATGTTCAGCCGAGCCTTTAGTGGCATAATTAGCCGGGAGCAGGGGGAGAGAGTGATGTCCGGTGGTGGCCGGCCAATGTTCCACTGGGATAATTACCCTCCTCCCTTCCCGCAACACCAATAACTTACAGCGTTATAGCCCCCAATAACCTATAGGAAGTTTTGATTAATTAAACTCTGAGATTGTTCTCTGAGTGCCTTCTCTATTCCACTAATTATTTAATCCAACTCGGAAATATATCATTAATTTATACATAATTTTAGACTTCCCTATCCGTAGGAAACCTTTGAAGAAACGTCTACTCGCCAAATTGGCCCAACTATATATATTCTAAAACTGATGGTAGGATGATAAAATAAAAAAAAGTCCGTCACGCAGGGGCTGCGTAAACTAAGCAGATTTCCCATGTGAAGTTTTACGATAGAGAAATCTTCGTACTGATAACACAGCACCACCGTGAGAATTCTTTCAGTTAATTAAAATAAATTCCCAACTGATACGGCTTCTGAATTATAAGAATAATTTATATTTTAATAACTCAAATTTTAGTAATCCATGAACTAAAGAAGGGGGGGGGATGAACGTATTTGCATAAATCTCACAAAGTAACGAAGGTAAGGTAAGGTTAGAAACGACAGGTAAGGTTAGAGGAAGCTTCCACCTAATCCGAACTATACCCGACCACAAACTTCATAAAAATGCAAATATCTCGGTTAATATTCAAGATGGAGAATAAGTGTAACAATATATATAGGAAATGTAATTTGCAATAAGATTGGTTCTATACAAATTTTCGATCCGATGCATAATAACGGAGATATTTTGAATTTTCGAAAATTCCCCTCTAAACCCCCCTCCCTCTAGTCCGATTTCAGCCATTAACGAACTTGATCTGTCTTTTTACATAGAACGGTTAAATATCGAGTTTCGTAACGATCAAACCAAAATTGCGACCACTAGAGCGTTAACAGTCAAATATATTTATATATATATATATATATATATATATATATACACAACCTTATACTTTTATAAATATATAAAATATATATATATATATATAATATATATATATATATATTTATATATTATATATATATATATATATATATATATATATATATAATTTTGAACGAACCTCATTTTCGTTATCTCCTGGGTAGGATCGATGGACATTTGAAGAAAAATTTCGAAAATCGCGTCATGAGTACGACCTCAATAGCTGATTTCCCTTAAAGGAAATCTGCTAAAAATCCGTCACGCTGGGGCTGCGTAAACTAAGCAGATTTCCCACACGAGGGTTTACAATAGATAAATATACATACAGGTAACACTACCTTGAATGTTAAGTGAATAAATACAAACGGTAATGAGAAATCTTTCAGTCAATTTACAAATCAAGTATATAATCTCTTCGACGGAAATCGGCTGAATTGTAAACGAACCTGCCAGCCAGCCAGGGGAGTCAACAGAACGTATTTACATATATCTCACAAAGTAAAAGTCAAATGAAAACAATATTTGGGACTTCACCTTGTAATGAAGTGGTTCATAATACAGCAGCCTATTGTTAATATGACATGAGTAGAAGTGGGGGTTCGCTTAAGACTGAAAACTGGAAAATGCAAATATCTTGGTTAATATTCAAGATAGGGTATAAATGCATCAATATTTATAGTACATTTAATTTGCAATAAGATTTATTCTATACACTTTTTCGATCAGACTTATAGTAACGGAGATATTTTGAATTTTCAAAATTCTCCCTTTCTAACCCCCCCCCCCTCCCCCGTGTCTGATTTCACCCATTAACGAACTTGATCTTTCATTTTACATAAAACGAATAAATATCGACTGGACGTATTTGCATGTATCTCGCAAAATAAAATTTCAACGAAAACAATATTTGGTATTTAGCCTTGTAATGAAGTGTTTCATGACATAACAGCTTATCATTAATATGACACTAGTAGGAGTGGGGGTTTACTGAAAGCAAAAAACTAAAAAATCCAAATATCTCGGTTAATACTTATTATACGGAAAATATGTATGGAACAATATTTATAGTAAATTTAATTTTCAAAAAGATTTTTACTATGCAATTTTTCGATCGGACGTATAGTAACAGAGAGCATAAAA
Source organism: Riptortus pedestris (assembly GCA_019009955.1). Lineage (NCBI taxonomy): Eukaryota > Metazoa > Arthropoda > Insecta > Hemiptera > Alydidae > Riptortus > Riptortus pedestris. The sequence goes on from CM032233.1 coordinate 13,651,657, forward strand.
ATGGGAGTACGGAAATTCAAGTGTTGGGAACTGAACTGACTGAATTGTATGCCAAATATCTCTGGAGTATGGGGCTGCTGAACGAAGTTAAAGGTTAAATGCTATTTATTTATTACATCCACTTTGTTCAACTAAGGCTCGTTGAGACGAGATATCTATAAGTTTGACCACATTACATAAAAGTCCGTCACGCAGGGGCTGCGTAAACTAAGCAGATTTCCCACGTGAAGTTTTACAATAGATAAATATACATACTTTTATACTTAACACCACCGTAAATATTAAGTGAACAAATACAAAAGACAATGAGAAATCTTTCGGTCAATTTACATTTTAATAACCTCTAAAAAAGGAAAGCGTCTAATTTATAAACAATTAGGTCAGCCAACCTCTCAGAGCTGAAAGATAGAAATACTCGCGACCGGAAAGAAAAACAATAACTGAAATATATCAGAATAAAATTTATTAAGTTTATTGTGAATGTGTTTACTATATCTATTGCTGCAATTTATAGCAGTTTATATCAGTACAGTTTGAATGAACGAGATATTTTACATTTTACTTCAATCATTCTAATATTAGTAATCAACATTATAGGTAATTTAATTTTCAATAGGATTGGTTATGTACAGTTTTTCGACGCGACTCATAGTAATATGCAGATTTTGCAAATTTTCGGGATTCCCCCTCTAACCTCCCTCCCCTTCCACTTGTCCGATTTCTGCCATTAAAGAACTTGATCTTTCTTTTTACATAAAACGATTAAATGTTGAGTTTGGTATCGATCAAACAAAAATTGCGTTGCAGACAAATGTATATACGTATATATATATATACAGTTTTGAACGGACCACATTTTCGTCATCTCCTAGGTAGGATTGATTGACATTTGAAGATAAATTTCGAAAATCAAGTACGACATCAATTGCTGATTTCCCTTAAGGGAAATCTTCTAAAACACAAACAAAATAACAAAATAAAGTAACTATAAATAAACATTGGTCAAATATAAAAATAAGTGTAGCTCTGAAGATGGTGACAATAGTCTTTGAATGCAATTAGCACTGAAATAACAAAATCCTTCACGCAGGAGCTGGGTAAACTAAGCAGATTTCCCACGCGAAGGTTTACAATAGATAAATATACATACAGGTAACACTACCTTGAATGTTAAGTAAATAACTACATAAGATATATATATATATATATATATATATATATATATATATATATATATATATATATATATGGTGGTTTTTTTTTTGGAGGTTTGGTCAAAGTTGGTGAAAGAAACTTCTTAGTTTATGCCGATATTTCGAGAATTTTATTTTCTCTTCTTCAGGGCTGTAAAAATACAGTTGCTACTTTATAATATTGTACATTGTTGTTAAATTAGAGTGTAACAAGAGGTGTTTATGCTGTTTTTACTTACCAAGACTAGAGATACTTAAAAATTACTATAGATATTGCACTAGAGTTACTGGTTACAGTAACCTTCCCTGGTTTGTTTACATTGAGCAGGGTCACAGCCTTATGTTTTTGTATATCTACAGTATATTGTCTTATGTTAGTTGAACTATATTATAATTATTATTCTAGCTATTATATTATGTTGGAACTATTGTTATGTGTTATTACAATTATTGTTAATTTTATTAAAGCTATATTCGTGTTATATGAAAGTTATTATGTTATTGTTATATTATTATGTTACAACTGTTATTGTTATGTGTTATTACAATTATTGTTAATTTTATTAAAGCTATATTCGTGTTATATGAAAGTTATTATGTTATTGTTATATTATTATGTTACAACTGTTATTGTTATGTGTTATTACAATTATTGTTAATTTTATTAAAGCTATATTCGTGTTACATGAAAGTTATTATGTTATTGTTATTTTATTATGTTACAACTGTTATTGTTATGTGTTATTACAATTATTGTTATATTTTGCTAAAGCTATTAGGTTATTGTTTTATATATATTATGTTACAACATTTATTTCTGTGTGTTATCACAACCATTGCTACATTTTATTAAAGCTATTTTTATTATATTATGTTATGTGTTATTACAATTATTGGTATATATAATTAAAGTTATATATATATATATATATATACAAATCTGAACGGATCTCATTTTTGCCATCTCCAGGGTAGGATCAACGGACATTTGATGGTATTTTTCGAAAATCGCCTTTAAGGGGAATCTGCTGAAAAGGTTTGATATTCGATAGTTATGCCATGTAGGTTACCGCTCTTTTCTAGTCAGGGTGGATGTTGTTTAATAGAAATCGCGTAAATCATTTGGCTAAAGCACTAATATGTATAATTTTAAATAGATATATTTCTCCCGTATACAGTTTCCTGGTCAGTGGATTGCTCAACGTCTAATCTTCGACCCACTGTCACATAGCGGTCTAGGTGTGTTATGAACAAACACGCCGTATTACTTTGTATTTGGGATTCCTTGGTCTTGTTAAGATCAGGAATTTAGTGAATGAATTAATAAGAATTTTGTTTGACAAACGCTCCATCGTCACTGCTTGTTAACAACAGCAAAATACATTCACTCAAATAAAAGATAATGGTAGGTCATCATCAATAGACATTCCTAATAAATTTACACATCCATCATATTTTATGGCAAGTGTCTCCAATAAAAAACATTTTTTTCGGTGCAAACTTTATTGAAGCTGCCCTACATGTCTCGTGGCTTACTTGCCGCCTCTTCAGGGGCTATTCTTTTTTTTTAAAAAAAGTATAAAATATAAACAATTATTAATAACATTAATTTAACACATCTCTTAATAATTATTTTGCAAGCGTAGTATTAGTATGTGCCTACATCCATGATATATTTACTAAATCTAATTAAAAATGGCCACTTACATTTCTGAAGTGTTCGTTTCCCCTTTACAATCGTTGCGACTGTCCCCACAGAGGAGGTAGTTGATACTGAGAGGTAGGTGAAGTCAGCTGAATACTAATCGATTATTTGCAAGTCAATCTTGAACTCGATTATTTCGCGACATAATTTAAAATCGAATAATTTATGATAAAATGTTATAGAATATATGATTGAGGTATTTGATTTCTGTTTTTTTTTTGTTTACTGCCCTTTTTATGTTTTTTATTGTGTGAATATTCCCTTTTATTGGAGTCCCTTGTCATAAAATATGAAGAGTATATAAAAAGTCCGCCACACAGGGGCTGCGTAAACTAAGCAGATTTCCCAAGTGAAGTTCATCAATAGATTAATGAACATACCGATAACACAACGCCACCGTGAATATTAAGTTAATAAATATAAACGTTATAAGAAACCTCTCTACGGAATCAGGGGGGCTTAAGGGCCGGGCAACCCGGGCGATGTTCCGGGGCGACGCAGCCGGGGTGCGACCAAACGCCCAAGTAGTGAAAAATTTCGTTTTCGATTTTATAAAGTTAATATTTTGTATTCTCTTGCGTAAATTTCTTTTATAAACTTTTTTAATATTAGCTAACTCAAAAACACACAATGTATTACGTATAGCCTACTATAATGTATGCAAAAAGGTGATGGCCTACATACTTTTTCAGTCATCTTAATTTTTCACTTGAAAATATGATAATATTTTGATTGATAACTACCACTTAAGATGCCTCAAAACTCAGTATTCTAAATCCTATTTTTAACAAATTTCCGGGGGGGGACCCCCGGACCCCCCTTGGTTAGGGGGGGGGGGCGACAAAACGGTTGTTTGCCCGGGTCAGTATTTTGCCTTGAGCCCTGTACGGAATGCATCTGAAATGTAAACAAACAGTTCTGCCAACTTCTTACTGGTAAGAAAAACAATTACTGTAGCATATCTAAATATAACGTATTAATTTGAATGAAAACTATTTACTATATCTAGTACTGTAATTCATAATGAATCAGAATAATTTTTATCTCAATCAATCAAATTTAAGTAGTCCAAAACTTTAAGAAGGGGAGTGGGAGTCACTAGACCATATTTGCATGTATCTCGTATATTAAATGTCTCTTGAAAACAATATTTGGTATTTAAACTTCGAATGATGTGGTTTATTACATAATCGAGTATTGTACATGAGTAGAAATGGGGGTTTGTTGAAACCTGAAAACTGAAAAATGCAAATATCTCGGTTAATATTCAAGATAGGAAATAAATGCATATGTGAATATTTATTGTACATTTAATTTTCTATAAGATGGATTTTATACATTTTTTCGATCCGACTTATAGTAACGGAGATATTTTGAATTTTAGATATTCACCCCATCTAAACGCCTCCTCCTCCGGGTCCGATTTCTGCCGTTAAAGAACTTGATCTTTCTTTTCATAAAACGGCTAAATATCGGGTTTGGTAACGATTAAACAATAATTGAAACCACTATAGTGTTAACAGAAATATATATATATATATATATATATATATATATATAGCCTTGAACGGACCTCATTTTCGTCATCTCCTACGTAGGATCGATGGACATTTGAAGAAACATTTCGAAAATCGCGTTATGAGTACAACCTCAATAGCTGCTAATAATGATGGGTCCAGATTAAGAAGAATAATAAATTTTCGTAAGCCCACTTCTAATCCCGTATTCTAGTTTCAAATCAGCTAAGTATTACTGACACCAAACAGATGGGAAAGAGAAATTCTAGAATTGGAAGGAAACTGAATTTTAAAGCAAAGAGAGCTGCGGAGTGTGGAGCCGCTGAATGAAATTAATGAAGGATTGAATGAAGTTAATTAGTAGAGAGGTGAGATAGAGGTCAGGGGCAACTATTATATTGGCGGGGCTAGTGATAGGGACGGTATAAAAAGATCACCCATCCCCTGTGCAATTACAGAGAATTATATATAAAAAAAGAAATGATTCACGGTGTAATAACAGAGATGTATATACCCTTTTATAGTTCCTCCCTTCTCGTTCGGCTCCGATATCACCTACTAGCGAACTTTCCCTTCCGTTTTCGATGAAAAGATTAAATATACTATTTGTTTATACACACGCACAAGGTGTTTCAGGATTGTCTTCTAACCGATTATATGAATAAGAGTATTCTTCATAGTTTATTAGCAATGGTCACGAGAAAAAACCGTTTTAGTAAACATTTCCTTCGGGGAAACCAGGTAATGGGGTGGTACTCCCGGTAGGATTTTCCAAAAATGTATTCAAATATCCATATATCTGGATAAGATCTATAGGAATTCATAGGGTATGGATAGGAATTTTAAAAATTCTCCCCCTCTAAACCCCCTCCCCCTCCTTCCCCGTCAGCCGTTAAGGAACTTGATCTTTCCTTTTACATAAAACGACTAAATATCGAGTTTGGTAACGATCAAACAAAAATTGCGACCGCTTGAGCAGTAACAGACAAATATATATATATACAGTTTTGAACGGACCTCATTTTCGTCATCTGCTAGGTAGGATCGATGGACATTTGAAGAAAAATTTCGAAAATTCCGTCATGAGTACAACCTCAATAGCTGATTTCCCTTAGGGGAAATCTGTTAAAAGGACCGTATAACAGATTTCCCTTATGGGAAATCTGCCAGGTGCAAATTGCCAGCTGTTCTTCCTGCTTTAGATTTGTATGGGAAGTCACCATAAATTGTTATGCTTTAGTGTTGTGAATCACAATTTACACGTTTCATACGGTTAAAATAAATTTACTCTTTTATCAAAGTGTAATTTATAGTTTATTTTTCTTATTAGATACTGATTTTCTTTGTATAATCCAAGTTGATTTTTATTTTTGTGTAAGTTGATATATATTGTTTAAAATACATTTATTTCTTAACTTTTTGTACGAATTAATAAAGTAAATATATTTGGCATTAAATTTAATAAAAAAATACCTTACCTTGATTGCTATTGGGAAAATAAAAATAGAGAAACAGTTCGGGGTCTGTTGGACTTCTTACGTTAGTAAGAGGGGCGTGACTTACTAAGGGTTAATAAGACCAAGGAACTCCATATTTCTAAATCATTGGGCTTGTTAGGCAATAAAAATATAAGACTGACGAGGAGAGTAACGTAAACACAATATAAGGGAATGAGAATAAAGTGGTAGAGCATGTGAGAGTGACTGGGAGATGAGAGAGTGAGCAATCCACTGCTTATGGAATATGGGGGATGGACTATGGCTGTTGCCCTAATAGAAGGAGGGGAGCTGAGTAGCTCGATTTGAGCAAAGTGGGCCAATTTGAGAGAGAGGTTTGCAGCTAGGGGGGGGGGGCTGCTGGGGGGCTGGCTGGTCCCTTTGTAGGCCGCCCTATCACTAGCACCGCCTATATAATAGTTGCTCCTCAGTTGGATCGGCCCTCTCTACTAATGCACTTCTCCTATTCCTTCATTAACCTTCCTTCGCCAGTCACCATACTCCGAACCCGCTAAATGGATAAGTTCGTTACTAGGTCATATAGGAGTAGAACATGAGTGAAACGTCAAAATATCTCATTTTTATGCCAAGAATGGTTTTAACATATTACCCTTAAGGGAGATCTGCTATGGAGGTCGTACGAATGAGGCGATGTTCTAAAAATTCCCTCAAATTTCCATCGATCATACACAAGAGATGACGAACATTTTATTATTTCAAAGTAGTGTTGTTGGAACTGCAATATATTGTGTACTTGGAGAGAAGAAAGCGCCCAATTCCCCACAAGTTTTAGCAGATTTCACTTAAGGGAAATGAGCTATTGAAGTCGTACTCATGACGCGATTTTCAAAAAATTCTTTCATTGCCCATCGATCCTACCCAGGAGATGATGAAAATGAGGTCCGTTTAAATTATATCGGTGGAATACGTTAATAATTGAATGAAATTAATTAAAACACATTTTTATTTATTTATTAACATTAAATAAAATCCCAAGAAACAAAAAGTTATAAAAATCCAGAAAACAAATAGTTCCTTCCGGCGAGATTCGATCTCGAGATCTTGCGATTACAAAAAGAAAACGCTACCCAACTCAGCCAGGGGAACTCTTAGGAAGATGTGTATTCAAGGCATTCAGGCAAATCATTAACATTTTATTTTTTTAGACGAACGCGTGAGAAGTGCGTTCTCTCGTTTTAACAAAATTAGGTCATTAGGTACTACACACTGACCAATTTTCGTTCATATCGGTGGGGGGAAGGCCGTGCACTCCCCTTGTTAGTGGTTGAATTAGACATTTGGTTTCCTTAAGGATTATCTGTCACAAGCACGGGTTGTCGTCACTGCTTGGTAACAAAACAACAACATAAATTCGCTAAAGCTAAAACTAAGGGTAGCTTGATAATAGGCATTTGGATACCCTTACTTCTTTCTCCGATACTCTTCATAGCACTGCTGGAGTTTGTACATAGGCGCTGGAACTGAAGAGAAAAAGGTATAGCAATTTCAGGTAAATCACTGGGGAACCTAGAGTTTGCAGATGACAACACTAATTGCGGCCAGTTTGGACTACCTAAAAGACATGCTGAATGAATGAATTTTGAAGGCGGATCAGGTAATGGAGCCAAACCTGAGTTAGACCAAGGTAATGACAAATGCCGCAAAAGCGTCGGTTGTAATAGCAAACCAACTTCTGGATTATCTCGACGAGTACATCTTTCCTAGGTCAGCTCGTCTCTTTCCAAGAAATGGTCTCCAAGGAAATTCTAAGAACGACTTTAGGACAAAAGAAGTTTTGGGGCTGAGGAAGCAGACTGGATTGGAGGATATCGTATGCTTCTCAAGAGCTGTAAAATGGAAATGGGCGGGTGATGTGGCTAGGTTTGATGATAGCAGTGGGGCAAAACTTGTCACCGAATGGACACCGTATGACAGGAAGAGGAAGCAAGGAAGACAGAAAGAGATGGGCAGACAGTTAGAAGGAGCTAGCTGGGCTTGGATGAGGACTGCTCGTGACTGGAATCTCTGGCAGGAAATTTATGGAAGCCAACTACTCCAATCCCCAATAGGTTTGGTCACCGCGGGGATTTAGACCATCACCCCATCAAGGCAGGCCCTCACAGTGACATATTTAAAAAGTTAAAAAAAGAAAATCAAATTACATAAAAAGAAAAGAAAAATAAGTTTATCATAAATTCAAATTATTTTAGATAATTTTGTTTTATGTAGAAAATAGATTTTTTATTATGATTCTTATGTTATTTATACTTTATACTCTTAATTTTATGTTCAGCTGCCAATAAAAAGGCTTTATTATTATATAATGTTGTTATGTGCGTTTGTTCGTTATCTTGATTATTAACCGAGATATTTGAGGTCCGTTCAAAATTATATATATATATATATATATATATATATATATATATATATATATATATATATGTCTGTTAACGCTCTAGCAGTCGCTATTTTCCTTTGATCGTTACCAAACTCGGTATTTAATCATTTTATGTAAAAAGAAAGATCGTTAATTACTGTAATCGGACCAGTGGGAGGGAGGGTTATAGTGGGGGATTTTTGAAAACTTGAAATATCTCCGTCAATGTACGTCGGGTCGAAAATTTGTATAGAACTAATCTTATTGCAAATTGAATTTGCAAAAAATATTGTTATATACACTTATTCTCTGTCTTGGATATTAACCGAGATATTTGCATTTTTATTAAGTGTGTGTGCGGCTATTGTCGTAAGTTTCCGGATTAGTTCGGCCATTTCCGTCTGTAATAGTTCTCCTCTCGTGGAATCTAACCGTTCTTGTCTTCTAACCTTTAACTTTGTGAGATATATGCAAATACGTCACCGGCCCAGCTCCCTTTCTTGGATTACTAAAATTTCAGTTATTAAAATATATATTATTCTGATTCATTATAAATTGCAGTACTAGATATAGCAAATAGTTTGCAATAAAGTTAATGTGTTATATTCAGATGTATATCAGTAATTCTATTTCTTTCCGATGAGGTATAAAACTATCTGTTCAGGTCTCAGTGGTATTTGTTTACAATTCATAAGCCGTTTCAATTGGGAGCTTATTAAAATTAATTGTTCATTACCATTTGTATTTATTCACGGTGGTGTTAAGTGTTAGCAGTATGCAGATTTCTCTATTGTAAAACTTCACGTGGGAAACCTACTTAATTTACGTAGCCCCTGCGTGCCGGACTATTTCTTCTTCTGCGTGCGGAAACTTGATCTTCCTTTTTTCATAAAAAGATTAAATACCGAATTTGGTGACGATTAAACAACAATTGCGACCGCTAGAGCGTTAACAGAAATATATATATACAATTTTGAACGGACCTCCATTTTCGTCCTGAGTAGGATCGATGGACAATTGAAGACATCGATAATCGCGTCATGAGTACGACCTTAATAGATGCTAAAAAATAACAGAATAACAGAACTATTTACGTTTTTAGCAGATTTTCCTTAAGGGAAATCAGCTATTGAGGTTGTACTCATGACGGAATTTTCGACATTTTTCTTCTATTGTCCATCGATCCTACCTAGTAGATGACGAAAATGGGGTCTGTTCAAAACCCTATATATATATATATATATATATATATATATATATATATATATATATGCATATATATATATATATATATATATATATATATATATATATATATATATATATATATATATATATGTTTGATCGTTACCAAACTCGATATTTAGTCGTTTTATGTAATAAGAAAGATCAAGCTCGTTAATGACTGAAATCGGAACAGTGGGAAGGGGGGGGGTTTAGAGGGGAGGATTTTCTAAAATTTGAAATATTTCCGTTACTATATGTCGGATCGAAAAATTATATAGAATCAATCTTATTGAAAATTAAATTTTCTATAAATATTGTTATATACATTTATTCTCTATCTTGCATATTAACCGAGATATTTGCAATTGTATGAAATCGGGCGGATAATGGATGAGTGAGAGAGTCCCGCCAAAAGCTAGGTCAGCCGTTTTCTTAACTTCGGCTCTCGTGAAATTTCTCTATTGTAAAACTACACGTGGGAAATCTGCTTAGTTTACGCAGCCTCTGCGGACTTTTGTAGTTTCCCCCTTCTCGTAAGGCTTCAATTTCACATACTCACAAAACCAGCCTTTTGTATTGAACAAAACGTTTAAATATAATCTTTGGTAGGAATAGAGTAAATAGTCCCTTAGCTAATGTACTAAAGTATATAACTTAATTCGATCTCATTGTGTCATATTGTATCTTGACTGGATTGCTCTCTGCCACCCCTGTCACAAGGCGGTCTAGTCTTGTTTTTATTCTCATTCCCTTATATTCTGTTTGCTTTTCTCTCTTCGGCTGGTCGGCCTAACGTCTTATATTTTTATTTACTAACACGCTCGATGACTTTGTATTTGGGATCTTCTGGCCTTATTAAGACCAGACACATTTAGTGCTAGAATTAGTACAAATTGTTTCCAAAAATTTTATCCGCGAAAATCCACTAAACGCCCCGTCGTCACTGTTTGATAACGAGATAAGTCCGTCACGCAGCTGCCTAAACTAAGCAGATTTTCCAGGGGAAGGTTTACAACGGATACATCTACATACTTGTTTCAATTTTTCTAAATTCTCCCCCTATAATCCGCCCTTCCCCCATGTCCGATTTCAGTCGTTAAAGAACTTGATCATTTTACACAAAACGACTAAATATCGTGTTTGGTAACGATTAAAAAATAATTGCGACCGCCGGAGTGGTAACAGACAAACATATACACACACACACACACACACACACACACACACACACACACACACACACACACACACAAACACAGTTTGAACTGACCTCATTTTCGTCATCTCCTAGGTAGGATCGATGGACATTTGAAGAAAAATTTCGAAAATCCCGTCATGAGTACGACCTCAATAGCTAAAGAAAATTCGGTCAAGTTATGGGTAGCTCGAAATTGACATTCATGAAACGTTCACTGAATTAGAGGTCAAGTCTAATACCGTATTCAGTCAGAAAGCAGCAAAAATAAAAGTCCGCCACGCAGGGGCTGCGTAAACTAAGCAGATTTCCCACGTGAAGTTTTACACCAAAGAAATCTGCATACTGGTATCACACCGTGAGTAAATACAAACGGCAATGAGAAATCTTTCAGCTAATTTTAATAAGCTCCCAACGAAAACGGCTTCCGAATTGTAAACAAATAGGTTTGCCAACCACACAGAGCTGAACATACAAATAGACATATTCTTCACCGGAAAGAAAAACCATTACTTACATATATCTGAATATAAAATATTGACTTTATTGCAAACTATTTACTATATCCAGAACTGCAATTTATAAGGATTCAGAATAATTTATATTTTACAAACTCAAATTTTAGTAGTCTAACTGAACTAAAAGAAATGAAGAAGGGAAGGGGGGCATCAATTGCACGAAAGCCGAACAGTTATGGAAACGGCCGAACTTGCTTTCGGCGGAAACTCTAGAATAGAACCGACATTAGCCGATCTCATCTCGTCCGTTATCCCCACACACATACTTCATAAAATTGCAATATCTCGGTTAATATTCAAGATAGAGAATACATGTATATAACAATATTTATCGTAAATTTAATTTGCAATACGGTTGGTTCTATACAAGTTTTCGATCCGACATGTAGTAAGGGAGATATTTCCAATCACTTTCGTAGGGTAGGATTGATGGACATATTTAAGAAATTTATCAAAAATCGTGTGGTGAATACTACCTCAATAACTGATCTCCCCTAAGGGAAATTTGATAAAAAATGAACAATATATTCACATTATAATGACATACATACATAAACTATTGCAGATTCCCTCTTCCCACTCGGGCCCAATAACACCTACTAATGATCTTACCTTTTTGTTTTGCATGACACGTTTAAGTATAGTATTTGGTAATGATCGCATAAAAATTCGGTCACCTAAAGCCCAGATATCAATATGTTTATATATGTGTATGTCATCAATTTATGTATATACTAGCTCAGATAACCCGCTTCGCCCGGGAATTCATTTGAGGCTGAATGGTATTTTTTTGGGAAGGCTTTACTTTCCACTATATTTTGACACTTCCCCGTACCAGTGTTTAGAATTTATACCCATCGTTGCTGTGGATTTGTTAATTATAAAATTATTTGTTATTTAAGACTTCACTGTCCTCAATATTTTTATATTTCCCATCTCCTGTGCATGTAGTTTTTTTTTTAACGTAATGGACCATATAACTCATAATCGTAGAAAGGATTCTATCTTCCAAAGATTGATCCCTACAACAACCCGCTATCACTCCTTGTGCCATTTCAGCATGACTTTGTTTAAATAATACATTATACAAATTAAATAACGGATATGCTCTTATAGTTTACATTTCTATTGGAAATAAATAACAAAGTTATTTTCTCGGAAAAATAAATAAATGAGAAGGGGGCGACGGAGATATATAACCTCACTAATCCGAAACATGTTTAGAGTTATCATATGTGACTGAAACATAAAATCATTTGTCATAAGATGCATTCATTAAAACACTTAAATAAGTACGAGTACTAATAAAATTAATTACTCCCGCTATAGTTTTAGCGTATATCCGTGTTTACTTCATTTTACGAAAAAAGTGAATTCAACAAACGTTACTCTAAATAACAAAATAAACAGCTTCTGTTATGCGCATGATTGCCGAGAATCTAATAGAAAAAAAAATATCGCAATTTTTCATTTCAGGCCTCTCTCATAACCACCACACACACTCCTTTGGACCTAAAAATTTTAATATAGCTTATAATCATGGAAGAATTAATGCTAATTCACATACCGAGTTTTGTTAAGTTCGGTTCAATCGTTAATGCCCAACAAAATTGTTGGCTTCCGCTTTAGTTTTTAATGTATATCTCATTTATACTTTGTTATACGACAAGAATGAATATTACAAAATTTACTTTAAATAACAAAATAAACAACTTTTGTTATATGCAAGTTTGTCGATAAACAAATAAACAACGAAATATCACTATTTTTAATTTCAGGCCTCCCTTATAACCCACACTCCTGCCCGTCCCTAGAAATGTTAGTATGACTTATTATAAGGAAGGCGTTAGTGCTAATACACATACCGAGTGTTTTATTTAGTTCGGTTGAGTCTTTTGTGCCAAATAAAATTGTTGACCCCCGCTATAATTTTTAGTGTATAACGCCTTTATACTTCGGTATACGACGATAGTTTATATAACAAAAGTTTCTCTAAATTACAAAATAAACAACTTTTGTTATGTGTATATTTGCCAAAACCCCAATAGGAAACGAAATATCACTATTTTTAATTTCAGGCCTCCCTTATAACCCCCACTCCCACCTGTCTCTAGAAATGTTAGTATGGCTTATTATATGAAAGGCTTTAGTGCTACTTCACATTCAGAGTTTGGTTTAGTTCAGTTAAGTTTTTTGTGCCAAGTAAAATGTTGACTTCCGCAGTAGTTTTTAACGTATAATTAATTTATACTTAGGTATACGCCAATTGTGTATATAACAAAGTCTAAGTTGGGTTAGTAGTAATATACATACCAAGTTTCATAAAATTCGGTTCAGCTGTTTATGCGTGAAAAGGTAACAAACAAATAAACAGACACCAAAGAAACAAAATTCAGTTATGGTGTCTATGACACGTGAAACGAAAAGTTATAGTGAAATTTCGTGAAATAAATCAATGAACAGACAGAGGTTACAATTATATATATATATATATATATATATATATATATATATATATATATATATTTATACATATATATATATATATATATATATATATATATATATATATATATATATATAGATTCTTCAAAATTTATGGCAAGAGTATCCAATAAAAAACATTTTTTTGCTGGTGCAAACTATATTGAATCTGCCCTTCATGTATCATGGTGGTTTATTTGCCACCTCTTCAGGGGTTATCCCTTTTAAAAAAATATAATAAAATTATTAATAACATTAATTTAACACATCCCTTAATAATTCTTTTGCTAGATAATGTATTAGTAGGTGCCTACATACATGATATTTTTATTAAATCTAATTATAAATTGCTACTTACATTTATGAAGTGCTCATTAACCTTATTAAGGGAGGTGTTAAATTTAAATTAATGTTATTAATATTTTTTTAAAAGGGATAGCCCCTGAAGAGGTGGCAAATAAGCCACGAAACATGTAGGGCAGTTTCAATAAAGTTTGCACCGAAAAAAAATGTTTTTTATTGGAGACCCTTGCCATAAAATATGAAGAATATATAAATAATATTGGGCCCAGAATAAGAAGAATTTATATATATATATATATATATATATAGATATATATAAAAAATTGTAACCTCTGTCTGTACATTGATTTTTTTCGCGAAATTTCACGATAACTTTTCGTTTCACATGTCATAGACACCATAAGTACATTTTGTTTCTTTCGTGTCTGTTTGTTTGTTTGTTTGTTACCTTTTCACGCATAAACGGCTGAACCGAATTTTATGAAACTTGGTATGTATATTACTATTAGCCCAACTTAGACTTTAGGCTATATTAATATTCTCCAAGACGAACAGGAGTGGGGGTTATAAGGAAGGCTTGAAATTAAAAATAGCGATATTTCGTTTCCTATTGCTTTTTTAGCAAATATGCACATAACAAAACATGTTTATTTTGTAATTTAGAGTAACTTCTGTTATATGCACTTTTGCCGTATATGGAAGTATAAATGAGTTATACGCTAAAAACTATAGCGGGAGTCCACAATTTTATTTGGCACAAAAGACTCAACCGAATTAAACCAAACTCGGTATATGAATTAGTACTAACGCCTTTATTATAATAAGCCATACTAACATTACTAGGGACGGGCAGGAGTGGGGGTTATAAGGAAGGCCTGAAATTAATAATAGTGATATTTCGTTTCCTATTGCATTTTCGGCAAATATGCACATAACAAAAGTTGTTTATTTTGTTATTTAGAGAAACTTTTTTTTATATACACAATCATCGTATACCGAAGTATAAAGCCGTTATAGGCTAATCATTATAGCGGGAGACAACAATTTTATTTGGCACAAAAGACTCAACCGAACTAAACCAAACTCGGTATGTGAATTAGTACTAACGCCTTTATTATAATAAGCCATACTAACATTACTAGGGACGGGCAGGAGTGGGGGTTATAAGGAAGGCCTGAAATTAATAATAGTGATATTTCGTTTCCTATTGCATTTTCGGCAAATATGCACATAAAAAAAGTTGTTTATTTTGTTATTTAGAGAAACTTTTTTTTATATACACAATCATCGTATACCGAAGTATAAAGGCGTTATACGCTAAAAATTATAGCGGGAGACAACAATTTTATTTGGCACAAAAGACTCAACCGAACAAAATAAGCCATACTAACATTTCTAGGGACGGGCAGGAGTGGGGGTTGTAAGGGAGGCCTGAAATTAATAATAATGATTTCCTATTGGGGTTTCGGCAAATATGCACATAAGAAAAGTTGTTTATTTTGTTATTTAGAGAAATTTGCTCAACACTTCTTTTCAATATGAACTACCAGGTACCTCACCTGAAAAAATTAATTCAAATGTATGTCAATATTTCCTCCTTAATAATTCAAATCTATGCATAATGCACAGGAGACGGGAAATATGACAATATGCAGGACAGTGAAGTCTTACATAATAAAATAATTTTATTATTAACAAATGCCAACAACGGGTATTAACCCTAAACACTGGAACGGGTAAATGTCAAAATATTGTGCAAAGTAAAGCCTTGCCAAAAATATACCATCCCCATTCAGCCTCAAATGAATTCCCGAGCGAAGCCGGGTATCTGAGCTCGTATATATATATATATATATATATATATATATATATATATATATATATATATATATATATATATATATAATTTTGATTGACCTCATTCTCTCAGATACTATTTCCAAGTGCAGTGGATATCTTCCACCCTCTGTCTCATTGTGGTTTAGTCCTGTTTTTATTCCCCTTCCCTTATATTGTGTTTACGTTACTCCCCTCGCCAGGGCCGGCTACCGTCTTTTATTTTTATTTACTGACACGCTCAATGATTCTGTATTTGGGATCCCTTGGCTTTATTAAGGCCAGAACCATTTAGAGGTTGAACTAGTACACATTTCATCGACAAAACTTTCCATCGTCACTGGTTGTTAATAAAATCTTGAGCTCGATGAATTCACTCAAGCTGTAGATTTGATAAATTTAATAAGTGATACTAAGTCGAACCATACCTCTACCTCAAAGACATACAAATGGCGAATTTGTCTCGCTTCAACTCCACGTTTCTCTCTCATTAATATGAACCATTTAAGCTACATATTTGATGAAATAACTTGGAGGACGGGTATACTTAGTCCCATTAACTATTAATAACAAATAGTATTGCTAGTTGTTAGTATTACAAAATATTATCCATTCTCAGGGCTATATCAAATCGGCCCACCTTCCTGAAACTCTATCTGTCTGTCGGTCTGTCCCTCTCCCTCACCCCCTCTTTATCTCTCTCTCTCCCTCTCTCTCTCTCTCTCTCTCTCTCTCTCTCTCTCTCTCTCTCTCTCTCTCTCTCTCTCTCTCTCTCTCTCTCTCTCTCTCTCTCACTCTCTCTCTCTCTCTCTCTCTCACCCTCTCTCTCTCTCTCTCTCTCTCTCTCTCTCTCTCTCTCTCTCTCTCTCTCTCTCTCTCTCTCACCCTCTCTCTCTCTCTCTCTCTCTCTCTCTCTCTCTCTCTCTCTCTCTCTCTCTCTCTCTCTCTCTCTCTCTCTCTCTCTCTCTCTCTCCCTCTCTCTCACTCGCGCTCTCTCTCACTCGCGCTCTCTCTCACTCGCGCTCTCTCTCTCTCTCTCTCTCTCTCTCTCTCTCTCTCTCTCTCTCTCTCTCTCTCTCTCTCTCTCTCTCTCTCTCTCTCTCTCTCACCCTCTCTCTCTCTCTCTCTCTCTCTCTCTCTCGCGCTCGCGCTCTCTCTCACTCTCTCGCTCTCGCACTCTCTCTCTCACACGCTCTCTCACACACTCTCTCTCTCTCTCTCACTCTCTCTCTCTCTCTATCTCTCTCTCTCTCTCTCTCTCTCTCTCTCTCTCTCTCTCTCTCTCTCCCTCTCCCTCTCTCTCTCTCTCGACCTCCCCCCCTCCCTCTCCCTCTCCCACAACCTCTCTCTCTCTAGGGCCCAATCAACTAATACAAAGCGAGTTGATATTGATTGCATTCTAGTTAAACGAAGATATTGCAATCAAATAAAATCAAACTTCGTTATCCAGGGGCAGAGGTAGATAGCTATCATCAATTAGTAAGGATAAATCCGGAATTACATTGAAAAAATATAATAAAGTATATTCGGGGGATTCGAAATATCAAAGATGTTATGAGCCGCATCGAAAAAAATTATAGTACCAATCTTGTTAAACTATTAGTGCTCTATAATTGTATTTCTATACATTTTCAAGTAACTCAAATATTAAGCGAGTAATATGTATTTTCTTGTTTTAGTCTGCAGTAAACCCCCACTTCTACAGATCTGATTAGAAATAGAGAGCCTATGATGAGACAAGATCACTAGTATTTCATTCCAGCACTTGGGAAATATGCTTAGTCGACGCAGCCCTTGCGTGACGGAATTGTTTTCCCTTCATAGCCATGTTCACTCAGAAATTGTTTCACTTGACATAAGAAGTTTATTCTTTCTATTTTCCTCTCGCCATTGATCCACGCTCTCAGAGACCTCACGTCCTATTTTTATTTCAATTCTTTCAATTCAGATGTATAAATCTGATTCTTTTTTCAGTTTCTCTTTCAAGTTCATTTCTCGAAGGCAAACGCCGCTAAAATGGAAATTCGCTTATTCCGAAGCTATGTTTGCCAAACAATTTACCAATTAAACAAATTATCACTGACATATATGGTGACGTTGTCATCGGACTTATGAGTAAATTACTTCACAAATATAAATATGAACAATATCTGAAACTGCCTATATGAATCATTTAAATATTAATAGAAATATTTGATCCGCGAGAACTCGCTAGAAAATTAATAATTAACACATTATTGAAAAAGTCTTTCACTCAGGGTTGCCTAGACTAAGCACATTTCCCTCGTGAAGTGTATCAAAAGATTAATCTACATATTGCTAACACAGCACCACCGTGAATATTAAATGAATAAATGCAAACTGTAATAAGAAACCTTTCAATTTTAATAATTTCCCGACGGGAAGTCTGAAATGTAAACAAACAGGTTTGCCAATCTCACGCCGGAAAGAAAATCAAGTACTGAAATATATCAGAATATAACATATTAATTTTGTGCACTGTAATTTATAATGAATTAGAATATTTTTTACCTCAATCAATCAAATTTTAGTAGTCCAAGAACATAAGACACGACAGGAGGGAGGTATAACATATTTGTATGTATCTCGTATATTTACGATTTTTTGAAAGCAATATTTGGTATTTAAGCTTCAAATAAAGTGGTTTATTATATAAAAGAGTATTGTTTATGTAACATGAGTAGAAGTGGGGGTTTGCTGAAGGCTGAAAACTGAAAAATGCAACGTAGCATCATGTTATTTTACCAGAAGATCTAAATATCAAATCTCGCCAGGAGAGACTTTTTTTTTTTTACTTTCTGTTTCTAGGGTGTTTATTTAATATTAATACATAAATAAAAAGTTTTTTTTTAATTCTTGTCATTTAATTATATATGGAACACGTTAAAAATTAAATGCCAAGAATTAAAAAAAAACTTTTTATTAATTTATTAATATTAAATAAACTCTCTAGAAACAAAAAGTAAAAAAAAAGTTCTCTCCAGGCGAGATACGATCTCGAGATCTTACGGATAAAAAAACCCTTTGTAGGACGTGCCTTAGCTACACATCAATACTTTGGGGAAATATTTAGCATTTTTTTAGACAAGCGCGTGAGATGAGTGTTCTTTCGGCTGAATGGGGTGAAATCAGACCTGGAATAGTGGTGGTTTAGACAGGGGGAATTACAAAATTAAAAATATCTTCGTAATTATGAGTCGGATCATAAAATGTTATAGACCCAATCTTGTTAAAGTTTTGATTTTCTACAAATGTTGTTCTAAGCATTTTTAGTTTACTCAAGTATTAAGCGAGCTATTCGTGCTCTCTCTTTCTTCAGTAACCCCCTCCCCCCCCCCCACTACCCTTTTCTACTTATCTCATTTTAGCAGATTTCCCTTAAGGGAAATCAGCTATTGAGGTCGTACTCATGACGCAATTTTCGAAAAATGTCTTCAAATGTCTATCGATCCTACCCAGGAGATGACGAAAATGAGGTCCGTTCAAAATTATATATATATATATATATATATATATATATATATATATATATATATATATATATATGTCTGTTAATGCTCTAGCGGTCGCAATTTTTGTTTGATCGTTACCAAACTCGATATTTAAACGTTTTAAGCAAAAAAACAGATCAAGTTCGTTAATGGCTGAAATCGGAAATGTGGGAGGGGGGGGGGTTTAGGTGGGGGATTTTCGAAAATTCGAAATATCTCCGTTACCATACGTCGGTTCAAAAAAATGTATAGAAGTAATCTTATTGCAAATTTACTATAAATATTGTTCTATACATTTATTCTGTATCTTGAATATTAACCGAGATATGTGCATTTGTATTGTGTGTGTGGTCGGTAGGAGTCGGCATTGTTCGGTTCTTTCTGCCGAGAGCTAGGGCGGCCGTTCTCGTAACTGTTCGTCCCTTGTGAAAAGGTTTAGAGATTCCTTACTACTACTGTTGTTATTAGGCAGATTTCTCTATTGCAAAACTTAACGTGGGAAATCTGCTTAGTTTACGCAGCCCCTGCGTGACGGAGGACTTTTTACATTTGAATAGAGAATACGTGGTGATATAAGATCACACGTGTTATACCAGCACTTGGGAAATTGCTGTGTTTCCCCCTTAGTGATGGAATTTTTCTTCCACTGGTATAGTAACTAATACACATGCTACACAGACTGAATACACTACCGCGTGGAATATAGCATACAGTAACGGTTAAAAACGACACACGATTGACAAATTACTCAAGAAACTAACCAGTAACACAAAAGGATGCGCAAATACCCAAGCAGAACCAATCGCGAAACGCCACGCCATCACGTACACAGGACCTGACACATGTAAAACCACCAACGTACAACCACGTTCATCATACAACGTACAACGTTCGGAACCAACAACACACTAAGACAAAAGCTGACAAACGACATAGAGAATAAGGACATTTACAATATGAACGGAGTATATAAACTCACGTGCAGCTGCAACAACGCGTGCATTGGACAAACAGGGAGGAGACTGAAAACGCGATACGCAGAACACATACGCTCATTCAGACTAAACAAACAGGACTCTAACTTCGCCAACCACTTGAACGATCACTGCCACAACCCTACAAATATATCCGACAGTATGAAACTTCTACACTGACAAACAAAAGGACGAAGATTGGACATGCTCGAGAACATGGAGAGTCACAAACAGCAGACATTCAACGGAGACATTATCAACGAACAGCTCAAAACTTGCTCAGACACGATATTCAGACCATGCAACTACTTAAACGGAATAACAAACGGAAGACGCCACGAGTATCAACAGACGAACCGACGATTTTATGTAACCTAAAAAGGATACAGACAACGACCCACCATACGAAAACAATTTACCTGGACACTAGCTAAAACCCCTCCTTTGACAGATCTAAGAGGCAAGTGAACATACCTAGACTAAACCGTAAACAACCTAATAACATAAACTCTTAAAACGTTATCAACCTCTTACGGGGAACAAACGCATAAAAGTCCGTCACGCAGGGGTTGCGTAAACTAAGCAGATTTCCCACGCGAAGGTTTACAATAGATAAATGAATGCTCAGTAAATGTACAATACACGGCTGAATTGTAAACAAACAGGCCAGCCAACCATAGATAGACAGGAAAGACAAACAATTAATGAAATATATATGAATATAACATATTAATTTGATTTAAAACAATTTACTAAAGCTAGTGGTGTAATTTGTAATGAATCAGAATCTCTTTTATCTCAATCACTAAAATTTTAGTAATCCAAAAACAAAAGAAGGGGGGAGGGTCAACAGAACGTATTTGCATATATCTCACAAAGTAAAATTTCAATGAAAACAATATTTGGTATTTAGGCTTCAATTAATATATTTTATTTTATAACAGAGCATTGTTTATGTAACACTTGTAGAAGTGGGGAGTTACTGAAGGCTGAAAACTGAAAAATGCAAATATCTCGGTTAATATTCAAGATAGAGAATATATGTATATAACATTATTTATAGTGCATGCAATTTTAAATAAGATTGAGTCTATACACTTCTTCCATCTGACTTATAGTAACGGAGATATTTCGAATTTTCAAAATTCTCCCCCTCTAAACCCCCACTCCCCCTGGTTCGATTTTAGCCGTTAACGATTTAGATCTTTGTTTCTACATAAAACGACTAAATATCGAGTTTGGTAACGATTAAACAAAAATTGGGACCGCTAGAGTAACAGGTAAATAAATAAATATATATATATATATATATATATATATATATATATATATATATATATACACAGTTTTGAACGGACCTCATTTTCGTCATCTCCTTGTTAGGATCGATGGACATTTTAAGAAAAAATTCGAAACTTCCGTCATGAGTTCAATCTCAATAGCTGATTTCCCTTAAGGGAAATCCGCTAAAGCTTACTGAGTGACAGACAACTAACTCAGTACGACTTTTGACGGGCTTGAAGATGGTGCCTTCGCATCGAAAGGGATTGCCAGCTGTACTCGATCATCAGCCAGAGACGACGGTCTTCACCGACAGGTATGACAACATTATCATTTATACTGGCGGTTCCAACCTTTCTTTGATTTACTTTGCAATGCGTTGGTTCTTAGCCTTCTCTAAAGCCCACTTACTTCTAATCATCAATTGTGAAAAAGAAGTTATTAACGACTGGAGTAATGAATGATGAGGTTGTCCCAGAGGAAGTATCCGATGTAGATGAATGTGACTTTGGCCACCTCATTTCGATGGAAGAATTCAACCACGCCCTTGCGTGTATGAAAGATAAAAGAGCAACTAATGCTGATGGCATACCAGCTGAACTTGTCAAGAACCTTGATGGAAATAGGAAGTAATTGCTTTATGAAATAATCAAAACATGAGAGTGGAACTACTTAAGTTTATATAAGCCTCACGTTGATCAATTTTGAAAGGTAGCATAGTGGAATGAAATAATAATTAAACGAATTCTGGAAATCACTATTTTACATATTACATACATATACATATGTGTATATATATATTTATGTGTGTATATATATATATATATATATATATATTCTATATAATACTAATAAAAACCCTTTTTTGGCGTCAAATTTATTGATACTGCCCTACATGTTTCGAGGTCTATATGCCAACTCTTCAGGGGCTCTCCTTATTAAAAAAAAATAATAACATTAATTTCGAAAAACCCTATGATAATTTTTTCTAGATAGAGTATTAATAGTACTTAGTGTCTACTTACTTTTCTGATGTGATAGTTTCGGGATTTTATGTAGCATTCTGGACTTGTGCTATCTTTTGAGGCTGATTTTGTTATATATCTATATATATATATATATATATATATATATATATATATATATATATAGTTTTTATCAGACCTGATTTTCGTCATCACCTGGGCAGGATCGATGGACATTTGAAGAAATTTCAAAAATTGCCTCATCAGTACAATCCCTTGAGAGAACTCTGCTAACATGAATGAATAATTCAGAAAATGGTTGAAAATGAATGTAAGTATGTGTATATATATATATATATATATATATATATATATATATATATATATCCTTCTTAATTTGGACACAAAATGTATATATTTTCTTCATATTTTATTGTCCAGGGCCAAGAAGAATTTTGAAATTAAAGTCATTATTTTTTGAAAAGGGAGAGCTTCTGAAGATGTGGTATATAGACCACGAAACATGTAGGACAGCAATAAAGGTTACGCGAAAAAATGTTTTTTATTAGTCACCCTTGCCAATTAGATATGAAGAATATATAAAAATCTTGGGTCCAAAATAAGAAAAATATATGGGACTGGTGGCTCAAAAAACATTCACACACACACACACACACCCACCCTTTCCTTATATAGAAATATGTCACTCATGTTTCAAATTTCCTACAATTATTGTTCCATAAACGTTTTCTCTAACTTTAATAACCAAGGTATCATTTTTTATTTTCCACTATTCATAAACACCCATTCCTTTACGGGAAATGATTTTTCCAAAGGAAATTTTGGAGAAATAATATTTTAACATGTGTAGCCTTTTAGCAGACTTCCCTTATAACATTTCACCTATTACCCACAAATATTAGAAACTAAAATATAAAGTTACTATAATATTATTGTGAGATTCTGTTAATGGTGCTTCTATAGCCACTTATATAGATTAAAATAGTTAAGTGGCAAAAGAACTTCCTCTTTTGGTTTGGTGTTCACTGCTTTTAAAGTTTCCTAGCAATTGAATATAAGGTAGGGTGATAATAGTAAGAGTAACAATTGTTTTATTAACAATATCTAATCAAAGCATTATGGTTTTATTTTTTCTAAAAGACTTCTTTGCCTGTCTAAATAAATAATGCACGAGAAAAAATGAATTTGAAATAAATGATTTTCTTTAATAAATGTTAAACTTCAAATTGGTTTATGTTTACACATCATTTAAAGCTTTTAATTATAATAAATAAGTGATCTTTCTTTTTAGGAATCATATAGGTTAAACAATTAGTGAATTAAATCATTTTGAATGGACCTCATGTTCGTCATCTCATGGGTAGGATCGATGGACATTTGAAGAAATTTTCGATAATCCCGCCATGACTAAGACCTCAATAGCTGATTTCCCCTAGGGGATGTCTGCTAAAAGAAAAAATCTCCAGAATTCGATGAGTATAGTAACGTGGAAAAATGAGATACCGACCAGCTACAATAATTACAACTAATAGGGACTTAACATTGGAAGAGCCCAGGCCATTGTTAAGAGTGCCATCCGGCAGTAGCATGCATTAACAACTGATGATAGGCATGTAATGATTAATCTGCAACATTAGTTAGTTTTATGCCAGCCTTGCAAGACCCAAGACAACAAGATCTATTTACAAACAAAAGGGATAACAATTTTCCGTGTATAATAGGAACTATTTATACGAAAAAACAAAAATACGTCAATAAGTTAATGATAGAATAATTATTGATTATACTATAAGGTATGTTAAGTAACTATACTGGTAAGTATGTTAAGTATTATACTGTAAAGTATGTAGTGGTGGGGATTAAAAATCTCGACATAAAAAAAAAAAAAAAATGATGTGAGCAATTATGAACGACTAATGGCTGAGAATTTAAATATCCGGAAATAAGAACTCTGCATTTTAAAAACAAATATTTATGATAGTAATTATGTTGTTAGCTTTAAATTGCTCTGGGGGAAACAATGCTTTGGGATGAAAAGAAAAGTTTAATGTTGGCCAATATGAAAGAGGGAAGGGAATCGCTTGGTAGGGAGGGGAGCTGCGAGGATTAATTTAAGAGTAAGACTTAGAGTGGAACAAAAGCTGGAACGATTACGTCTTCATTCTAGGGAACGGGGAGTGGGAGTACTAACTCCCAGGGTACTGCTCTCTTTCCCACCCACCCCCACTGACTAGGACTGTACATCGTAACACCAGCAGCTAGCTAGGACCCACCTCCCTATAGTCCCCTAATAACCATTCCACTCTACCGACACTCACACACATGGCTAGCACATAGCTGCTAGGACTGTACATCGTAACACCAGCAGCTAGCTAGGACCCACCTCCCTATAGTCCCCTACTAACCATTCCACTCTACCAACACTCACACACATGGCTAGCATATAGCTGCTAGGACTGCACATCGTAACGCCAGCAGCTAGCTAGGACCCACCTCCCTATAGTCCCCTACTAACCATTCCACTCTACCAACACTCACACACATGGCTAGCATATAGCTGATAGGACTGCACATCGTAACACCAGCAGCTAGCTAGGACCCACCTCCCTATAGTTCCCTACTAACCATTCCACTCTACCAACACTCACACACATGGCTAGCACATAGCTGCTAGGACTGCACATCGTAACACCAGCAGCTAGCTAGGACCCACCTCCCTATAGTCCCCTACTAACCATTCCACTCTACCAACACTCACACACATGGCTAGCACATAGCTGCTAGGACTGCACATCGTAACACCAGCAGCTAGCTAGGACCCACCTCCCTATAGTCCCCTACTAACCATTCCACTCTACCAACACTCACACACATGGCTAGCAGATAGCTGCTAGGACTGCACATCGTAACACCAGCAGCTAGCTAGGACCCACCTCCCTATAGTTCCCTACTAACCATTCCACTCTACCAACACTCACACACATGGCTAGCACATAGCTGCTAGGACTGCACATCGTAACACCAGCAGCTAGCTAGGACCCACCTCCCTATAGTCCCCTACTAACCATTCCACTCTACCAACACTCACACACATGGCTAGCACATAGCTGCTAGGACTGTACATCGTAACACCAGCAGCTAGCTAGGACCCACCTCCCTATAGTCCCCTACTAACCATTCCACTCTACCGACACTCACACACATGGCTAGCACATAGCTGCTAGGACTGTACATCGTAACACCAGCAGCTAGCTAGGACCCACCTCCCTATAGTCCCCTACTAACCATTCCACTCTACCAACACTCACACACATGGCTAGCATATAGCTGCTAGGACTGCACATCGTAACACCAGCAGCTAGCTAGGGCCCACCTCCCTATAGTCCTCTACTAACCATTCCACTCTACCGACACTCACACACATGGCTAGCACATAGCTGCTAGGACTGTACATCGTGACACCAGCAGCTAGCTAGGACCCACCTCCCTATAGTCCCCTACTAACCATTCCACTCTACCAACACTCACACACATGGCTAGCACATAGCTGCTAGGACTGTACATCGTGACACCAGCAGCTAGCTAGGACCCACCTCCCTATAGTCCCCTACTAACCATTCCACTCTGCCAACACTCACACACATGGCTAGCACATAGCTGCTAGGACTGTACATCGTAACACCAGCAGCTAGCTAGGACCCACCTCCCTATAGTCCCCTACTAACCATTCCACTCTACCAACACTCACAGTCATGGCTAGCACATAGCTGATAGGACTGTACATCGTGACAAAAGCAGCTAGGGCCCACCTACATTTATACATTTTATTGTTTGCCTTTATTTTTTAGCCCCCACTACAATTAATCCATTCGGACTCACTAAACATCCCTCGTGTAGATAAAATTTTCAGCCCTTTTTTCATATGCTTCTCATTTTATAATAAATGACCGTGATGATTGGACCAGATTATTAGTTTGTCCTACTGATCGTCGGAAATTTGTTTAATTTAATCTCAGCTTACTGCTTTTGGTCACTACACAGGCAGTAGTCTCAATTGGCACTTGTATCATATCTGTATGTTATTGGATCACAGGTACCAGCTTCAGTACTATTTTTACATATTATAATATATTCCTTTAATTATAGGCATATTTATTAGCAGATTTCCCTCAATGGAAATCAGCTATTGAGGTAGTACTCATGACGGAATTTTCGAAATTTTTCTTCAAATGTACATCGATCCCACCTAGTAGATGACGAAAATGAGGTCCGTTCAAAACTGTATATATATATTTGTCTGTTACCGCTCTAGCGGTCGCGATTTTTGTTTGATCGTTAACAATCTAGATATTTAGTCGTTTTATGTAAAAAGAAAGATGAAGTTCGTTAACGGCTGAAACCGGACCAGTGGGAGGGGGGGGGTTTGAGGGAGGATTTTCGAAAATCCTAAATGTTTTCGTTACTATACGTTGGATATCAAAATTGTACAGAATCTATCTTATTGCAGATTAAATTTACTATAAATATTGTTATATATATTTATTCACTATCTTGAATATTAACCGAGATATTTGAATTTTTATTAAATCTGGGCGGCTAACGGACGAATCCGCCAAAAGTTATTTCGGCCGTCTCCTTAACTGCTCAGCTCTTGTGAAATTTCTCTTTTGTGAAACAACACGCGGGAAATCTGCTTAGTTTACGCAGCTCCTGCGTGACGGACGTTTTACCCTTTTCCTCTACGATGAGCGTTTTGCATAACTATTATCTTCCATTCAATGTCCACTATTCCATTGGAATTTTCCCCATCCAGTACATATTACTTTTCGTTTTGCTAGCAGCTTTAATTATTTATTTTAAGTATGAGATATATATTGTACTGTGTTTGGAAAAACGAGTATAGTGAGAAGGCTTCATGCCGTGAATATTTAGGGCTGAAATAAATTATGTGAAGGAAAGTGTTTTATTTATGTGACACTTGCCGGAAAATAGAAAAAAAGCCTAGCATAACAGACACATAATATCATCTGAATATAACCCCTGCTGGTGCGAAATCAGTTTAGCTTACCGCTGACTTTATTTTTCATCTGCAAGGTTGGAAGAAAATTTAATAAAATTACCCCATGCTGACAACTTGTATAGCAAAGTTCACTAGTAAACTACAGCGATTGGAATTTATTGTGCACTGCCGAACCAAAGACCATTAAATAATTATTCGGAATGATTTACTTAGTTGACAATACCAGTGCGGCTTTACTGAAAAATAGATTCTAACTTCAATAAAAACTATACTCTATTACAATAAGGGAGGGGCATAGCAATAATCGTAAATACTAAACAAGCAGTATAATTGTATGATACGGACGTCAGAGGTTAATAAAAGGTTTTAGATAGCTTCCTGGGATTTATTATCACCAACGGATTTCGTTCCTTCATTTTAGGTTCTTTCAGTTCTGTTCATATACCTATTTTATTATTATTTTTTTGAATTTTTAAAGTCATCTAATCGGCCTTTATTATGCATAAATAGCACTTGCTGATTTTAGGTTGAACTAATGAAAGTCCGAAAAATTCCTCCAAATGTCCATCTATGCAACTCATTAGATGACGATACGTTTAAAAAAGTCCGTCACGCAGGGGCTAAGTAAACTAAGCAGATTTCCCTCGAGAAGAATAATAATAGATAAACCTATATACTGCTAACATACCACCGTGAATATTGAGTGAATAAATACAAACGGTGATAAGAAATCTTTCCCCTGCCGGCGGGAACAAACAGGTCTGCCAACGACTCACCGGAAACAAAATAAATAACTGAAACATATCAGAATATAACATATTCATTTTATTGAAAACTATATAATGTACCTAGTAGTAATTTATAATGAATCAGAATAATTTTTATCTGAATCAATCAAATTTTAAACCAAGAATCTAAAACGGGGGGTCATAAGAACATATTTGCATCTATCTCGTAAAGGTCTCTGGAAAATAATATTTGGTATTAAAGATTCGAATAATGTTGTTTATTATATAACAGAGTATTGTTTATGTAACGTGAGTAGAAATGTGGGCTGAAAAATATAAATATCTCTGTTAATATATAAGATAGAGAATAAATGTAAATATTTATAGGAAATTTAATTTGCAATAAGAATCATTCTATACACTTTTTCGATCCGACTTATAGTAACGAAGATATTTTGAATTTTCAAATATCTCCCCCTCTGGTTCGATTTCAGCCGTTAACGAACTTGATCTTTTAGCATCAAACTACTAAATATCGAGTTTGGCAACGATCAAACAAAAATTTCTCCGCAAACAAATTTTTCCGCTAGAGCGATAAAAGACAAGTATATATATATATATATATATATATATATATATATATATATATATATATATACACAGTTTTGAACGGACCTCATTTTCGTCATCTACTAGGTAAGATCGATGGAGATTTGAAGAAAAAATGACCTCAATCGAATGGACATTCGAAATGAATACGACCTCAATAGCTGATCTCCACTGAGGAAAATCTGCTAATAAAATACATGTAGGATCCATGGACGATCGAATATTTTCGATCTCCTACTGATTTCTTATTCGCTGTTATATCATGAAGCACCTTACCTGAAGCATAAATATCAAATATTGTTCTCATTGAGCTATAACGTTTTGAGATATATGCAAATGCGTGGCGTACTTGGACCAAACGCGGGGGGGGGGTAAATTTGCTTAGTTAACGCAGCCCCTGCGTGACCGACTTTTAATTGTTGTTCAATACATTTTGTCGTAACTCACATATTAAGAGAGTTACATTCTTATTTTCAGCCTTTAGTAAACCCCCACTTATACTCATCGGATTTTTTTTTAGAAATAGAGAATGTATTGTGAGATGAAATCATCAGACGTATGTACATATATATATATATATATATATATATATATATATATAAAATTGTAACCTCTGTCTGTACATTGGTTTTTTTCGCGAAATTTCACGATAACTTTTCGTTTCATATGTCATAGACACCATAACTGCATTTTGTTTCTTTCGTGTATGTTTGTTTGTTTGTTACCTTATCACGCATAAACGGCTGAACCGAATTTTATGAAACTTGTTATTTATATTACTACTAACCGAACTTAGACTTAAGGCTATATTAAAATTGTCTGAGATGAACAGGAGTGGGGGTTATAAGGGAAGCCAGAAATTAAAAATAGCGATATTTCGTTTCCTATTGGTTTTTCGGCAAAAATGAACATATCAAAAGTTATTTATTTTGTTATTTAGAATAACTTGTGTTATATACACTTTTTTCGTATACCGAATTATAAACGAGATATACGCTAAAACCTATAGCGGAAGTGAACAATTTTATTTGGGACAAAAGACCCAACCGAAATAAATAAAACTGGGTATGTATATTAGCACTAACGCTTTCATTATAACAAGCCATACCAACATTTCTAGGGACGGGCAGGATTGGGGGTTGTAAGGGAGGCCTGAATTTAAAAATAGCAGTATTTCATTTTCTATTCGTTTTTTGGCAAATATGAACATGACAAAAGTTGTTTATTTTGTTATTTTGAGTAACTTCTGTCATATTTATTTTTGTCTTTAAACAAAGTATAAACGAGATATACACTATAAACTAAAGCGGGAGTCAACTACTCGTATTTCATTGGGCGCTAACGATTAAACCAAACTAAAAAAAATCGGTATGTCAATTAGCATTAATTCTTCCATGATTATAAGCTATATTAAAATGTTTAGGTTAGAACGGGAGTGGGGGTTATAAGGGAGGCCTGAAATAAAAATTCGCAATATTTCATTGTCTATTTGTTTTTCGACAAACATGCACATAACAAAAGTTGTTTACTTTGTTATTTAGATTAACTTTTTTTTTTTATACATTTCTCCAGGAACAATGTGTGGAGCAAGTAATTTGCGTAGAAATATTGTTATGCTCAACAATTCATTCCAATTTGAACTTTGAGGTACCTGACCTGGAAAAATTAATTCAAATCTATGTTAATATTTTGTCCTTAATAACTGAAATCTATGCATAATGCACAGGACACGGGAAATATGACAATTTGGAGGACAGTGAAGACTTACATAAAAAATTAATTTTATTATTAACAAATGCCAACAACGGGTATTAACCCTAAACACTGGGACGGGTAAATGTCAAAATATTGTGCAAAGTAAATCCTTGCCAAAAACATACCATCACCATTCAGCCTCAAATTTATTCCCGGGCGAAGCCGGGTATCTGAGCTAGTATATATATATATATATATATATATATATATATATATATATATATATATATCTGTGTGTGTGCCTAGCAGTCGTAAATTTTGTTTGATCGTTACCAAATTCGATATTTAATCCTTTTATGTAGAAAGGAAGGCCATGCTCGCTAATGGCAGAAATGGGACAATGGGAGGGGGGGGGTTAGAGGGAAAATTTCGAAAATTTGATATATTTCCGTCCGATTGAAAAATTGTACATTACCCATTATTGCAAATCGAAATTCCTATAAATTTTATATACATATTTCCCCTATCCCGATTATTAAACGAGTTTATTCTGATTTTTGACCTTATATCCTTCAGTAAACCCCTACTCCTATTCATGTGATACTAACAATAGGCTGTTATTATCATGAACTTCTTTCTTCTAAGCTAAAATACAAAATATTGTTTTCCAGAGATCTTTATAATGCAAGACGTATTCAAAACCGTAGTGTGATGACTTCATCAATTAAGATATTACATTCTTGTCACGGAAATGTTTATCTGGTCTATATCATATTCCACCTCTTACCGTTTCAGTCGTCACTAAAGATCATATTTTTTATTCGCTGAAATTGGGCCAGGGATGAAGGGGGTTTGGAATGGGGAATTCGAAAATTCAAAATGTCTCCGTAAATCTGAATCGGGTCTTAAAAGCTTTTAGAACCAATGTCGTTAAACGATTGATGCTCTACAATTGTTCTCCTAAGCATTTTTTCCTAACTCAAATATTAAGCGAATAATATTTTCTTGCTTTCAGTAAGATGAGATGACTCGTGTATCAAATCAGCACGTGGGAAATCTGCTTAGATAACGAAGCCCCCACGTGACGGATTTTTTTCTCCCTTCAAAGCCATGTTCACTCAGATGTTTATCACTTGACATAAGAAGTTTATTCTTTCAATTTTCCTCTTGCCATTGATCACGTTCTCAGAGACCTCACGTCCTATTTTTATTTCTATTCTTTCAATTCAATTGTATAAATCTTATTCTTTTTTTCAGTTTCCCTCTCGACTTCATTTCCTGTTGGCAAGGCAGACATTCACTGAAATGTTGTGTGTGTGTGTGTGTTTGTGAGAGAGAGAGCGTGAGAGAGGGAGAGGGAGAGAGAGAGAGAGAGAGAGAGATAGAGAGAGAGAGAGAGAGAGAGAGAGAGAGAGAGAGAGAGAGAGAGAGAGAGAGAGAGAGAGAGAGAGAGAGAGAGAGAGAGAGAGAGGGGAGAGAGAGAGGTGGGGGGAGAGAGAGAGGAGAGAGAGAGAGAGAGAGAGAGAGAGAGAGAGAGGAGAGAGAGAGAGAGAGAGGAGAGAGAGAGGAGAGAGAGGAGAGAGAGAGGGAGAGGGAGAGAGGAGAGAGGAGAGAGGAGAGAGAGAGAGAGAGAGAGAGAGAGTTAGAGAGAGAGAGAGCGTGAGGGTGGGGAGGGGGGGAGAGTGAGAGAGAGAGAGAGAGAGGGAGAGAGAGAGAGTGAGAGAGAGAGGAGAGAGAGAGAGAGAGAGAGAGAGAGAGAGAGAGAGAGAGAGAGAGAGAGAGAGAGAGAGAGAGAGAGAGAGAGAGAGAGAGAGAGAGAGAGAGAGAGAGAGAGAGAGAGAGAGAGAGAGAGAGAGAGAGAGAGAGAGAGAGAGAGAGAACCTTGCTAAACTTTGCCCCAAGGGCCAATGGAAAATAACTCGCAATAGTTACAATATATTTCAACAGTTCTATTAGAAAGCTGCATTCTGACGAAATAAATAAAAAAAATACAAGTTGATCACTCAGGGGCTGCGTAAACTAAGCAGATTTCCCACGTCCTTGAATAACACACTATTGATCTCATATCACAACTTATTCCCTATTTCTATGTAAAAATGGGACTTCCTGAAGGCTGAAAACAAAGCAGTGCGAATAACTCGCTGAATACTTGAGTTACGAAAAAATAAATATTGAAACAATTGTAGAGTATCAATAGTTCATAAGGTTGGTCCTATAACATTTTACGATTCGACTCAGAAGAAAAACAGTATTTTGGGTTTTCGAACTCCCCAGCCTTCTAAGCCCCTAGTATTCCTGGTCCGACGTCAGCCAATAACACATATGATCTTTAGCGTGGACTGAAATAGTTAAATATCGAGTATTATATAGATCAAGAAAACATCTTCCAAACAAGAACGTAAAATCTTATTTGTTGGCGTCAACACTCAAAGAATTCGCATAATAAAGGTCTCTTTAAAACAATATTTGGTATTTAAGCTGAGAATAAAGAAGTTCATGATATAATAGGTTATTTTTAATATGACACAAATAGGAGTGGGGGGGGGTTTCTGACTGTTGAAAAATAAAAAATCCAAATACGACGTCTAGTATCCATGATAAAGAGAATATGAATAAAACAAAATTTATCGACAATAAATTTGAAACAATATTGTTTTTGTAAAGTTTTTCAATCAGACTTATAATAACGAAGATATTTCGAATTTCCGGAATTCCTCCCCTCCTCCCAGGTCGATTTCAGACGTTAACGAACTTGATCTTTCTTTTTACATGAAGCACTCATATATAAGGAGTTTGGTTACGATTAAACAAAAATGAATAACACTAGAGCGGTAAGGAATTTTATTTATATGTACATATATAATTTTGAACGGACCTCATTTTCGTCATCTCCTCGGTAGGATCGGTGGGCATTTGAGGCATTTTTCAAGAATCGCGTCATGAGTACAACCTCAATAGCTGCATTCCGTTAAGGCAAATCTGCTAAAATTGTGATGATTAAAGTAAAGCTTTTCTTCTGACAGATCTTTTTTTTTCAAACTTGGTATAAAAGTAGGGGCCAAACAGCGTCAAAGTACAGGGTGATTTAAAAAGAATATCACAACTTAACCCTCGGTCGGGCACGTCAAGAATATTCCGCCATCGGGCGCGTGTATCTCAGAGATACAACCTCAACCGTTTTTACGGAAATACAGTTTTTTAATATATATTTTGCACTAAAATGTTCAGTGTGTAATTAGAAACCATAACAGAGGAAGTATTTGTTTGAAAGAAGTAAATAATTTTTAAAATTGATAAGTATTATAATATAAAGAAACGGCGGACGATAATTTTTAAAATATAATTAAATAACACAAATATCAAAAGGAATTGTTTAAATGCACATGCCTTTATTATACATATTTAATTTCAGTTTGTGAACATTATAGAAATATATCTTAATATAACTTCAATCAAAAATAAGTAACACGAAATCACTTTTAGATAAGATTTAATGAAAAACATCAACAAATTTTAAAAATACCAGTTTAATTGTTATTTCTTTTGCAGGGCTGCATTACAAGTAGGACAAAGCATGGAACTATGTTGTTAATAAATTTTGTTTTTGCAAATCTCACAAAAGTAATTAGTACACCTACATTTATTTTCAGTTTTGCTTGGTTCACATCATTTTCTTTGTTCGTTGTAGTGGAGGGACTTTTTTTATGCTGTTCTGTACTTGAGTTCAATGTATGGTCCAATGAGCTAGTGTACTCTTATGAGCCTCTGTAGTCTTCAAGTTTCGTCCTTAGTTCGGTTGGTAAACGTCTACTATTGTCACTGCGTCGTGCAATATATTCTTGTACAAGTTCTTCTGAAAGCTCATGTTTGAGCAAAATAATAGAATAATAGGTTTTTATGATTCCATTTAATAAAGAGAAACTTAATTGATGTACATATTTATGAAATACAGATTTCAAAAAAACTTACGAGATCGGGCGCGTGGTATCTAGGAGATAAAATTTAATTACAGGTGAAACTCACGACTCCGTTAAACACAGTGACTCAACATACCTTGAGGGGGAGTTCTCTAAAACACATAACTCGAAGCACTACAACACCACTCTATGCTAGGAGGTGTGGCAAATATTTTTCTAGAAATGTGTATCTGAGAGATACACGCGCCCGACGGAGGGTTAAGGAATTTAAACTCCTGCAAAGGTAAGAAAATGCAGGAAAAAAAGGCAGAGCTAAGCACTATCTGTAGGCGAATTATGGGAGCTATAAAGTTTCATTTAGTTGCTCATTTGTTCGCTTGAAGGGCTGTTGACGAGGCGTCAGCATCAGTCGATGCTAAGATGGCGACTGCTCAACAGAAAGCTTTTTTATTACTGAGTACGGCAGATGTGATTCGACGGCAGTTGTTCAGCAGCGTGCATTTCGAACGAAGTATGGTGTTCAACCTCCTGATAGGTGGTCCCACCTGTAGTATTCCTAGCGTAGGCTCAAACAGCTCCGTCGATGTCGGACTTTTTAGCAGGCTTATCTTAAGGGAAATTTATATTGATCGTTACCAAACTCGATATATAAGCGTTCCACGGAAAACTAAAGATCGAGTTGGTTAATGACTGGAATAGGACCTGTGAAGATGGGAGTTTCAGATGGGAGGAAATTCGAAAATTCAAAAAGTCCGTCACGCAGGGGCTGCGTAAACTTAGCAGATTTCTCTGTTGAAGTTTAATAATAGATAAATCTACATACCCGTAACACAACACCACCGTGAATATTAAGTGCATAAATACAAACAGTAATGAGAAATCTTTCCCCTCCTGGCGAG
This sequence comes from Riptortus pedestris, assembly GCA_019009955.1. Lineage (NCBI taxonomy): Eukaryota > Metazoa > Arthropoda > Insecta > Hemiptera > Alydidae > Riptortus > Riptortus pedestris. Next base: position 13,687,129 of record CM032233.1, read on the forward strand.
AAGCGTCTGAAATGTTAACAAACAGGTCTTCCAATCTGATTCTCACCGGAAAGAAAAGCAATTACTGAATATAATCTATTAATATGATTGAAAACTAAGGGACCCTGCCCGACCCGAGTTAGTTTGTTCTCAGCTGTCTTTAAGTTATTATTATTAATATTTATTTATTAACGTCCACTTTTTGCAACTTAGGCTAATCGGGACGGGTTATTTACAAGTTACCACCCATTTCTAGCCAGAGTGGGATTTTAGGACGTTATTTAATGAATTTCGTCACTAAATAATATCCTTTGCCCAGGCGAGAATCGAACTCGCCACTCTAGGTTTACCATGTGAGATAAAGGTCAACGCTTTAACTCGCATGGCTAACCTGAGCTGTCTGTAAGTGACCATCAGTGAAAAAGAATTAAGAATATTAACCAAGTGTGTAGTGCATTAAATAAATAAATAAATTGTGTAGTGATAAAAACTGTGAAGCTTGTGTGTGTTTAATTTTGCAATCCAAAAGAACTCTAATAAACAACTTTTCTTACTGATTTTGTTGTAAAACGTAAGAATATATATAATTTTGAACGGACCTTATTTTCTACATCTCCTGGGTAGGATCGATGGACATGTGAGGAAATTTTTCAAAAGTCGCGTCATGAGTACGACCTCAATAGCTGATTTCCCTTAAGGGAAATCTGCTAAAATGAGTCATTCAATATCTAATGTCCAATTTATTCCTGTTTTGATTCCCGTTTACTGCGGTTGAAAAAGTCATTCGTGCTTTCTTGTTTTCAGTCTTCTGTAACCCCCCTACTACCGCCTTCTTGTGTTCACAATGGAGCTATAGTAGCAAGTAGGAAATCTGCATAGTTTACGCAGCCTCTGCGTGATGGACTTTCTGTTTGATCCTAGCCCATATTGCTCTTTCTACTCCCGATGACCTCCTCTACTATTCAAATACCAAAACGTTATCTGGGACAGAAACCAATTTCGCAAAGGATTTGGCGTTTGGACTATGAGATTAGTTGTTGAAGGTTATTGATCATTCCCTGTCCGTTTATATTAGAGTTGAGGCGATGGAGTTCATTCGGCTTGGCCCTCAAAAGGAATACTCTATTAGGCAGGCTTGGGCCCCGCAAATCATCCCTACCCAATCCGCTAAACTGCAGCTCAACTCTCTCTCTCTCTTAGACAGAGTTTCAGCCTAAAAACTACAACTGTCCCTCATCAACGCCCTTCAGTAAACAAAATCAATATTTGACCGTTTGAGAATATTATTATTACTTGGGAATTTTTAATCATATTTCCAACACTACTTCTGGATGATTTTCAATAGCTCTGCTTGACCCGCGAAGAAATTTCATAGAAAAAAAGTCTGCCATGCAGGGGCTGCGTAAACTAAGCAGATTTCCCACGCGAAGGTTTACAATAGATAAATATACATACAGGTAACACTACCGCGAATGTTAAGTGAATAAATACAAACGGTAATGAGAAATCTTTAAGTCGATTTACAATACAAGTTAGTAATCCCTACAACGGAAAGTGGCTGAATTGTAAAGGAAGGCCAGCCAACTTTGTAGCGCTGAATAGATAGATAGACCGGAAAGACAAACAATTAATGAAATATATCTGAATATGACATATTAATTTTTTTTTGAAAACAATTTCTAAAGCTAGTGAAGTAATTTCTAATGAATCAGTTTTATCTCACTCATTCAAATGTTAGTTATCAATGAACAAAAGAAGGGGGGGGGGGTCAAAAGAATGTATTGCATATATCTCACGAAGTAAAAGTTCAATGAAAACAATATTTGGTATTGAACCTTGTAATGAAGTCGTTCATGATATATCAGCTTATTATTAATATGAGACTAGTTTGCTGAAAGCGGAAAACAATAAATCCAAATATCTCGGTTAAAACTCATTATACAGAAGATATGTATAGAACAATATTTATAGTAACTTTAATGTACAATAAGATTGTTTCTATACAATATTTCGATCCGACGTATAGTAACAGAGATATTTCTAATTTTCTAAATTTCTCCCATCTAACCCCTCCTCCCCATGGTTCGATTTCGGCCGTTTACGAACTTGATCTTTCGTTTTACATAAAACTACTAAATATCGAGTTTGGTAACGATTAAACAATAATTGCGACCGCCAGAGCGGTAACAGACCAAATATATAGATAGATAGATAGATACAGTTTTGAACGGACCACATTTTCGTCATCTCCTAGGTAGGATCGATGGACATTTGAGGAACTTTTCGTCTAACTCCAATAGCTGATTTCCTTTAAAGGAAATCTGCAAAACGATGTTACCATGCATAAACTAGAAAGTTGTTACACATGTTTGCATGACAATATTTGACATCATCTCACAATATATTCCCTTCTAGCAGATTTCTTTAGGGGAAATCATCTATGAGGTCGCACTCATGACGCAATTTTCGAACAATTTCCTACAATGTCCATCGATTCTGCCTAGGATATGACGAAAATGAGGTCCGTACAAAATTTATATATACAACATATTTATATATTTGGCAGTTAACGCTCAAGCAGTCGTAATTTTTGTTTTGATCGTTACCAAACTGGAAAAAATAAAGATCAAGTTCGTTAACGGCTGAAATCAGACCGTGAGGAGGGAGGGTTTAAAGGGGGAAATTATTCGTTATTATGAGTCGGATCGGAAAAGTATATAGTAAAAATCTTATTGCAAATTGAATGTTCTATAAATGTTATTATATGGGTGTTTTCAATATTTTTATTATTAACTGTGATATTTCCATTTTTTAGTCTTCGGCCTTAGTAAACCCTCACTCCTGCTCATGTCATATTAACAATAATAAGCTTTTATATCAAGAAGCATTTTATTTGAAGGTTAAATATCAATTATTGCTCTCATTGGAGTTTTGTTTTTAGTAGATTTCTCTTAAGGGAAATCAGCTATTGAGGTCGTACTCATGACGCGTTTTTCTAAATTTTTCTTCAATCAATCCAAGAGATGACGAAAATGAGGTCCGTTCAGAACTGTATAATATATATATATATATATATATATATATATATATATATATATATATATATTTGTCTGTTACTCTAGCGGTCGCAATTTTTTTTTCTATCGTTACCAAACTCGATATTTAGTTGTTTTATGTAAAAATAAAGATAGCATCGTTAACGGCTGAAATGGGATGAGGGGGGAGGGGGTTTAGACGGGGAGAAATTTAAAAATTCGAAACATCTCCGTTACTACTACTAAGTCGGATAGAAAAAGTGTATAGAATAAAATTTATTGCAAATTAAATGTTCTATAAATAGTGTTATATACATTTATTCTCTATCTTGAGTATTAACTGAGATATTTGCATTATTATTAAGTGTGTGCTGATAACGGACGAGATGAGATCGGCTAACTTCGGTTCTAGTTGTGAGTTTCTGTAACTGTTTGGGCCTCGTGAAATTTCTCTATTGTAAAACTTCACGTGAGAAATCTGCTTAGTTTTCGCAGCCCCTGCGTGACGGATTTTTTTTTTTAGATAAATGCAAATACGTAGCGCACGTAGAAATAATTATTATTTATTTATTTAAGATGCCGCTACAATGGCGATTCATCTTTTAACATGTTTGAATATAGGTTTACAAAATTAAATAAATATTAAAATTTTTACACAGCTAAATTTTACAAATGTACTAAATAAATAGAATGGACAAAACTAAATATAAATTGTTAGTGTATTGACAACATGAGGGAAAAATGTGAAAATAAAAAAAAAATATCAAAAGAAAACTAAAAGAAATAGTTAAACTGGGAGGAGGCAAAACTTATATTCCACGTACAGTGCTTGCTATATACAACTTTCATAATCGTAAATAATAGCTTTTATATTTCATCAAATAACCCAATATTTCTTAAATACTTAAAAACATCTTCTATAAATTGGCTACTGTCGGCCAGTAGTTCACATAAATTTGTGGGCCATGGGTACGTTTTCAATTGTGTGCAGTCAGTTAGTACGTGTTTTACAGTCAGCGTTCTGTTGCAGTAGCGACAAATAGGTTCATCTTGCCTGCTCATTAGATATGAATGTGTTAGTCTAGTGTGCTCTGTGCGTAGGCGTGTAAGTACAATTTCTTCACTTCTAGAGTGTCTATTACTTGAAGTCCAGTTGAGCGTGTTTGATTTGATTTCTCTAAGTTTACTGTCAGTGTTATATCATAAATTATTCCAGTCATTAATTAAGAGTCAAAAATAATACCTAGAAAAGTAATTTCTTTTACCTGCTTTAAACGTGTATTTTCCAAAGTAATATTTAGTGAGGGGGCACGTCTTTTTTTTGTAAACAGTATATATTTTGATTTTTCAGTGGAAAATTTTAGGCCGTTCCATATACTCCATCTTTCTAATAATCTCACTGCATTTTGCATGGTATTTTGTAGAAGATTTATATCTGATGATGACATATAAAAAAAGAAATCGTCCACAAAGAGGGAATATTTTATATCTGGTGGTGGCATCTGGCACGTGAAAATGCTGCTTAGTTTACACGGCCTCTGCGTGACAGACATAGCCTACTAGGGCAATTGAAGGGGTATTTCAAATGATGGCGTACACCCTGAGTCGGCGATTTGATTTAAGGGAAATGTGCTAATAAAAGGGGTAAAAGTGATTGGAGTTTGGGGTGAGGATAGGCCGAGATCGTGTGTGTTTGGGTTGGGGGGGGGGGGTGTGGAGTAGGAAGGCTCGTTTATCACTGTCTGTAGCGTGTAAGGCGAATCCTACGGACAAGGGAACCCGCCACACGCCACCATCTCTACCCCCAGCCAGCCCTATTTCTTTCTCCCTACGAATTTAGCAAGCTCTCCCCCAATCCCAGAACCCACTCACTCACTCATTCAGCCACCACCCCAACCCCTTCACTACCTCGTGTCTCGTCTCTACACACCCAACACTTATACATTTAATACTCGAGTCTAAACACTGCCACAGTCTCCCAACTACTTCAGCCGATGTATCATGCTCCCGTATTTATTTTCAACATTTAAATCCACATCCAGTGCTGGGCACTTTTAATATTCAGTCAACAACACCCTTACACTATCCAACCTACTCCATATAGACGATATATCATCCTTACATATTGGAGAATTGCGAACTATCTACACAAGCGGGCAAGGATAACACTGATAAAAAAGCCACAGATATCGGGCATGACGTTTAAATTTTCTAATGCAGTCTTTCATGCTAATTCCAAATCTGAAAATTGTTTTGCTCTATCGCGTCAGTTTTTTTAATGTGTAGCGGCGACGCACGTACTCGTGAGTCGTTCGCTATCAAATATGATAACCACGCGATATAAAAAATACCAGATGGTTTTAAAATATGTTCAGTGAGTAAAAATAGTTAACCGGATTGCGAGTGCAAATTTAGAAATGCGAAAGAAAATATCTGGTGTAGCGCGCTAGCTGGAACTTTATTATATTGAGTTTACTGAGACAGTGTTGTGACCGTCGAAAAAGTGCGAAGTGTAAATACTCTGAATAGACTTGTTTTGTGTAAATACTCGTATTACATCCTCATGATGAAGAGGTTATGTTGTGATCGTTCTTAATATACAATTTGAAAAGTGCACAGAACTATTTATTTCACCCCACTCAGTCCACTAAAAATGGAACGCCGAAGTTTGCCAATAACGCCGAATGGGCTTTCTTTAAATCGCCCTAGACCCTGTTCTAATTGTGTTAGGAAGGTGGAAGCGGTGTCATTTTACTCTGTTAAGCATCCACTTTCATATGACATGCAACACACATTAGGTTATAATAAAAAAGTATTTCCCAAAACTCAAAATCAAAATTTTGAAAGGTGGGGCTCCAAAATTCTTGGACTCATAAAGAACTCTTCTAGGTGCTTTTTGGTACCTATCCAACAAGTTTCCAGAGTTGAGTTATGCGAAAGTGATAGAAGGTGTGTTCGTAGGTCCACTAATAAGAAAGATCATTGCAGACAGTCACTTCGAAGACTTCCTCAGCAATACTGAAAAAGATGCACGGTTGGCATTCAAGTCTGTTGTAGCCCATTTCCCTGGAAATTATAAATCTCCTGACTATGTAAATATTGTGCAGAAGTGCATTAGTGCGTGCAGCTTGATGGGTTGCAACATGGCCCTCAAGATTCATCTCCTCGACTTGTTTCCCGAGAACCTAGGTTCTGCCAGTGATGAACATGGCGAACGTTTCTATCAGGATATGTCAGTAATTGAGGTGAACTAACATGGTCGATGGAGTAGAGCAATGTTGGCTGACTACTACTGCATGCTTCAGCACCACATCCTAAATGCTCACCACAAACCCAATTATACAGTTCTGGTGACCCCCCCCCCCCCACTCTTCTTACTTTTTTGGACTACTTAAATTTGATTGATTATAAAAATTTTTTCGAATCATTATAAATTAAAGTACTAGATATAGTGAATAGTTTACAATAAAATTAATATCTTCTATTCTGATATACAGGGTGAGGCATAATAACGAGCGATTTTTAAAAGACTGTCAAATAAAAAACATTTTGTTTCAAAAATATGTTTATATCACAATATTAAAATAAATGAAAAAGCATTTTCTGCAACAGTAAAATGTCTGATATTTTTTGAAAATAACGCTGTGTCGGCGAGCTGAGCAACGAGGGCTTCTTTCAATGGCGACTCTTACACGTTCAATGTTATCAGGTGTGCGCACAGATTTCGGTCTCCCTGTTTTCTTCCTTGTCGTTGACGCAGTCTCTTCAAAGTTCTCAACCCACTTTTTAATCGCACATGCAGACGGCACCGGCAAATTCCGATTAATATTGAAACGTCTGCGGAATGCACGACGTGCTAACTGGTATGAACTACCGTTTTGATAAAATGCTTTGACAGCGTACGCACGATGCTGTGGGGTCCAGCGCTCCATTGTGGCTGAATGCTATTTCGCTCCAAACGTAACTGACGCTATCCCCTCCACCTCCATCCAACGCAGCTTGGTTCGCGCGCTTTTTTAAATCGCTCGTTAATATGCCTCACCCTGTATTTCAGTAATTGTTTTTCTTTCCGGTAAGAGGTTAGCAGTCAGGGTATTTCAGACTCTTCCCGTCGGGAGGTTTCTTGTGAACGTTTGCATTTATTCACTTAATATTGCCATTGCTGTTGTGTTATCAGTATGCAGATTTATCTATTATTAAACTTCACGAGAGAAATCTGCTTAGTTTACGAAGCAAACAGTTGTTGAGTACAACCTCAATAGCCTATTTTCCCATAAGGAAAAGTTGATAAAACCGCAAAAAAACACAAAACACCCATTTAACGTTAATCGCCTAGAAGTAATGTATTAGTAAATTAATTTTCTAAGCGAAGATTTTTTCAATTTTCGAATTAACACCCACATTTAATTAAAGTTTATATATATATATATATTTGCGACCACTTTATAACGAACAGACAAACAATCTATAAGTAGGTAGATGGATAGGTTGATATATTTGTACAGAGATCAAATTCTTAAATTCAAACTGACTTTGTTTTTGGCACTCGTTTGCTGTGGTCAGCAAAGATTTGAAGAAATTTTTGTGTCATTTTGTCATATGAGCAAGTTAGTAGCTCTTTTTTCTAAAGAAAAGCAGCTTAAATGAGATCATTATTTATATTTCTTTTGCAGCCAACTATTAAAAATGTAAAAAGAAAAAAAGATGAGAAGCTACTGATCCAATAGTCTAAAATACACATAATTTCAATTAATATCCAAGCTTCTTTGGGAAAATAAATATGTTCATATGATATGGTTTATCTAAATAAAATCTTAATAATACTTGTGATACAAATAGCAGCTGCGCTACTTAAAATATTGACTCAAGGTGATTGGCTTTTTAGACACAGAGCCAGGCAATAACAGGGAAGCAATCCATTCGAGCTATAAACGACAAGACAAATACACCATTCTATTATCGAAAGCAAACTGGAAAATTAATTAGAAATGGAATGAGAGGTAATAATGTAAGAGTATCGGGAGGTACTTCAGAGATTTTGAGGGATTATTTTGAGTGTGCTTGTAGAGTGGTGAAATGTTAGAATGAAAATGATTGGATGTAAAAAAAGTCCGTCATCCAGGAACTGCGTAAACTAAGCAGATTTCCCACGTGCAGGTGTAGCACACATGTACTTGTATACTACATATTCTCTATTTCTATGTAAAAAAAGTCTGTCACTCAGGAACTGCGTAAACTAAGTAGATTTCCCACGTGCAGGTGTAGCACACATGTACTTGTATACTACATATTCTCTATTTCTATGTAAAAAAAGTCCGTCACCCAGGAACTGCGTAAACTAAGCAGATTTCCCACGTGCAGGTGTAGCACACATGTACTTGTATACTACATATTCTCTATTTCTATGTAAAAAAAGTCAGTCACACAGGAACTGCGTAAACTAAGCAGATTTCCCACGTGCAGGTGTAGCACACATGTACTTGTATACTACATATTCTCTATTTCTATGTAAAAAAAGTCTGTCACTCAGGAACTGCGTAAACTAAGTAGATTTCCCACGTGCAGGTGTAGCACACATGTACTTGTATACTACATATTCTCTATTTCTATGTAAAAAAAGTCTGTCACTCAGGAACTGCGTAAACTAAGTAGATTTCCCACGTGCAGGTGTAGCACACATGTACTTGTATACTACATATTCTCTATTTCTATGTAAAAAAAGTCCGTCACCCAGGAACTGCGTAAACTAAGCAGATTTCCCACGTGCAGGTGTAGCACACATGTACTTGTATACTACATATTCTCTATTTCTATGTAAAAAAAGTCCGTCATCCAGGGGCTGCGTGAACTAAGCAGATTTCCCACGTGCAGGTGTAGCACACATGTACTTGTATACTACATATTCTCTATTTCTATGTAAAAAAAGTCTGTCACTCAGGAACTGCGTAAACTAAGTAGATTTCCTTTTCCCACGTGCAGGTGTAGCACAACTGTACTTGTAATACTAACATATTCTCTGATTTTCTATGGTAAAAAAAATCCGTCACTCAGACTGCGTAAACTAAGCAGATTTCCCACGTGGCAGGTGACACACACAATGGTACTTGTAAACTACATATTCTCTAATTCTATTTAAAAAAAGTCCGTCACCCAGGAACTCTTGTCGTAAACAACGCAGATTTCCCCACGTGCATGTAGGCACACATGAACTTGTATACTACATATTCCTCTATATTCTATGTAAAAAAAAGTCTGTCACTCAGTAACTGCGAAAACCTAAGTAGATTTCCACGTGCAGGTGTAGCCCACATGTACTTTGTATACTACATATCTCTATTTCTATGTAAAAAAAGTCTGTCACTCAGGAACTGCCTAAACTAAGTAGATTTCCCCCGTGCAGTGTAGCACACATGTACTTGTATACTACCTATTCTCTATTTCCTATGTAAAAAAAGTCTGTCACGCAATGAACAGCGTAAACTAAAGTAGATTCCCGCACGGCATGTGTAGCAACACAATTACTTGTATACTACATATTCTTTCTCTATTTCTAGTAAAAACAGTCTGTCCACTCAGGAACTGCGTAAACTAAGTAGATTTCCCACGTGCAGGTTAAGCACACATGTACTTGTAAACTAAACATATCTCTATTCTATGTACAAAAAATTCAGTCACTTCAGAACTGTGGTGTAAACTAAGTAGATTTTCCTTCCCACGTGCAGGTGTAGTCAACACATGTACTTGTATACTACAATAATTCCTCAATTTCTATTACAAAAAGACAGACACACATGAACTTGCGTAAAACAAAGAATATTACCACGTGGCAGGGTGTAAGCAACACATGTACATGTATACTACATAATCTCTAATTCTATGTCAAAAAAGTCTGTCCACTCAGGAACTGCGTAAACTAAGTAGATTTTCCCACGTTGCAGAAGTAGCACACATGTACTTGAATACTACAAAATTCTCTTTCTATGTAAAAAAAGTCCGTCACCCAGGAAACTGCGTAAACTAAGCAGATTTCCCACTTGCAGGTGTAGCACACATGTACTTGTATACTACATATTCTCGTATTTCTATTTAAAAAAAGTCCCGCCACCCAGAACTGCGTAAACTAAGCAGATTTCCCACGGTGGCAGGTGTAAGCACACATGTATTTTAGTGATACTACATATTCCTATTTCTATGTAAAAAAAAAGTCTTTCACTCAGGAACTGCGTAAACTAAGTAGATTTCCCCACGTGCCAGGTGTAGCACACATGGTACTTGTATACTCCATATTCATCTATTTCATATGTAAATAAAAAGTCTGTCACTCAAGAACTGCGTAAACAAGTAATTTCCCCACGTGCAGGTGTAGCACACATGTACTTGTATACTACATATCTCTATTTTCTATGTAAAAAAAGATCCGTCAACACCCATAACTGCGTAAACTAAGCAGATTTCCTCCACGTGCAGGTGTAGCAAACATGTACTTGTATACTACATAATTCCTATTTCTATTAAAAAAAAGTCGTCACCCCAGGAACTGCGTAAACTAAGGCAGATTTCCCACGTGGAGGTGTAGCACACATGTACTTGTAATACTACAAATTCTCAATTACTAATGTAAAAAAAAGTCCGTCACCCAGGAACTGCTGCGTAAACTCCAGATTTCCCACGTGCAGGTGTAGCACACATTACTTGTATACTACATATTCCCTATTTTCTATGTAAAAAAAGTCCGTCACCCAGGAACTGCGTAAACTAAGCAGATTTCCCCACGTGCAGGTGTAGCACACACGGGTACTGTATACTACATATTCTCTATTTCTATGTAAAAAAAAGTCTGTCACTCAGGACTGCGTAAAGCTAAAGCATGATTTCCCACGTGCAGGTGTACACACACGTACTTGATATACTACATATTCTCTATTTTCTAATGTAAAAAAAGTCCGTTTCACACCCAGAAACAGCTGTAACTAAGCAGATTTCCCACGTGCAAGCTGTAGCACACACGACTTTGTATACTACAAAATTCTCTATTTCTATGTAAAAAAAGTCCGTCACCCAGGGCTGGCTTAAACAAAGCAGATTTTCCACGTGCAGGTGTAACACACATGTACTTGTATACTACATATTCTCTATTTCTATGTAAGAAAAGTCCGTCACTTAGGGACTGCGTAAACTAAGCAGATTTCACAAGCAAAGATTTACAATAGATTAATATACGTACTGGTAACATCGCCATAAATATTAAGTGAACAAATGCAAACGGTAATGAGAAATCTTTCAGTTACAAGTTAATAACTCCACTACGGAAAGCGCCTGAATTGTAAACAAACAGGGCAGCCCATATTATTTTATTGAAAACTATTTACTATAGTTAATATTGTAATTTGTAATGAATCGGAATAATTTTAATCTAAATTACTTAAATTTTAGTAACCCAAGAACAAAAGACCCCCCCCCCTTCTTTTGTGGTGATCGACAGAAAGTATTTACATATATCTCACAAAGCAAAAGTTGAATGAAAACTATATTCCATATTTAACCTTGTTATAAAGTGGTTCATGATATAACAACTTATAATTAATATAACATGAGTAGGAGTGGGGGTTTCCTGTAAGCGGACAACTCCAAATATCTCGGTTAATATTCATGATACAGGACATATGTAAACACCAATATTTAATTTTCAATAAGGTTAGTTCTATATAATTTTTCGATCCGACGTATAGTAACAGAGATATTTCTAATTTTCTAAATTCCACCCTCTAAACCGCTACTGGTCCGATGTCAGCCATTAACGAACTTGACCTTTATTTTTGCATAAAACGATTAAATATTGATATATATATATATATATATACTTTTGAATGGACCTAATTTCCGTCATCTTCTAGGTAAAATCGATGGAATTTCAGGAATTATTTCGAAAATCACGTCATGAGTACGACCTGAGGAGCTGATTTCCCTTATGGGAAATCTGCTAAAAGCTGAGGAGGAAAAGGCTAGAATGTAGAATGGCTCACTAAACACTGTTTATATTAATTCAGTGCCACTTACCCTTTCATAATTTGGACTTTTAAAAGTCCGCTAGCCATTGGGGGCTGGCTATGAGGGAGACCGGGCCCATAGTTTTCTGCCAACAAATTACCAACTTCTCCTGTTACCAACTTTCCCATAATTTCCTCTCCCTCCCCCCTTCCCCTCCCCTACCCACTACCCTCCTATACATCAGGGCGGAGCCTCGCTACTTAAAATATATACTCACTTAATTTGAGAAGAGTTTGGAGCAACTTCTCTGACTGGAATGCGTTGATGGTGTTAATAATGGGGCAGAGAGGAGTTGAATAACGATCCTAGCTTGCCTGTTTCCAACTAGCCCCCATTGTAATCTCTCCACTCTTCCCATGAACCACGCATCAAATGCCTCAATAATAAAATACGACTGTTAAGCAACAACTGCAGAATTATCGAATTTTAGCAGATTTCCCTCGAGGGAAATCAACTATTGAGGCTGTACTCAAGACGCAATTTTCAAAAAATTTCCTCAAATGTCCATCGATCCTACCCAGAAGATGACGAAAAACGTCCGTCACGTAGGGGCTGCGTTAACTAAGCAGATTTCCCAAGTACATCACGTATTTGCATTTATCTCAAAAAGTAAAAGTTCAGTGAGAACAATATTTGGTATATAGGATTCAAATAAAGTGCTTCATAATATACTAGCGTATTGTTAAAATGGCACTAGTTGGAGTGGGGGTTTACTGAAGGCTGAAAACTAAAAAAATGCAAATTTCTCGGTTAATATTCAAGATAGAGAATAAACGTATATAACAATATTTATAGTAAATTTAATTAGCAATAAGATTGGTTATCTATTATTTTTCGGGCAGAGCCGTTACCGAACTAGACCTTTATTTTTGCATAAATCTTTTAAATATAAAGTTTGGTAACGATCAAACAAACATTACGACAGCTAAAGCGTAAACAGACAAATATATATATATATATATATATACACATATATATATATATATATATATATATATATATATATATATATATATAAAACTTATATATATATATATATAACGTTTACCGTTCGTGAAAAATTAATTTTTTCTGTAATCGTTGAATAATGGCAACATTACTAAACTGAAATGAGTGAAGAAAGTGAAACATTTTGCAATAGAGTGAAGAAAGTAATCACTTTCACGTGGGTAAACGTTTCACTCGAGTTGTAAAATGATCTACTTTCGTCACTTGTATAATAAATAACTATTATTATTAACAAATGCCAACAACAGGTATTAACCCTAAACCCTGGGACGGATAAATGTCAAAATATTTTTCAAACTAAAGCCTTGCCAAAAAAATACCATCACCATTCAGCCTCAAATCAATTCCCGGGCGATGCCGGGTATCTGAGCTAGTAAGTATATATATATATATATATATATATATATATATATATATATATATATATATATATAAAATTTTGTACGGACCACATTTTCGTCATCTCCTTGGTAGGATCGATGGACATTTGATGAAAATCGCGCCGTGAGTATGACCTCAATAGCTGATTTCCCTTGCGGGAAATCTCCTGAAAATGAGGTCCGGTCAAAATACTTATTATAGCTGATACAACTACAATACTTAAAATATTTATGGATATTCATTATTTCTTTTCTCTTTTTCTTTTTAAGACTAATAATCTTCTCTTTATATGTTTTTACTTTAATTTAACGTTATTATTGTTAATTCTTTATATATATCTCATACTTTTGAAATAATTTATGTGTAAATTAATTGTAATACACTACAAATGCATGTGATATGCTAACTTGCATCGGACATGCAGAAACAAATAAACGGCCTTCTTATAGGGTTACTATAGGAAGGAAACAAATATATATATATATATATATATATATATATATATATATATATATATATATGTGTGTGTGTCTGTTAACGCTCTAGCAATTTTCGTTTAATCGTCACCAAACTCGATATTTATATCTCGTGAACTCCCTAGACGGGGATCGAACCTGCACATATGTTTACCTTCAGATTGCTGACGGTAGTGGCAGTTGTACCCACGCCTTGTTGCCATCGGCAATCATGCTCCGTATACAAGCTATTAATATTTTATTATTCTGATAAGAGATAAAATTATGATATTTACTATTACATTATATAACTGTTGCATTTATCGTGAATTATATATTTTTATGTTGACAATGCATTGTATATTATTGGTTTACATTTTATAGAATATATTATGAAAAATATAAATACCCTGAAACTTGTAATCTAAAAAGTGGATGACATATCATATTTCTAATCTATTGATTATATTTGCATAAACTGTATTCACTTTAACAGAATCTATTTTATAGTACCTTGTTTTACTAATATTTTTAGATGTATAAATAGAGTCCGTGATCTTCCTGGATTCTGTTTTATTTTCTTTGTATGATATTTTGGTTTTACCAAAACTAAAAATAAAATAGACCGTCACGCACGGGGCTGCATAAACTAAGTAGATTTCCCAGATGTGAATATATACAATAGAGAAATCTCCATACGAGAGCCGAGCAGTTACGGAAACGGCCGAACTAGCTTTTGGCGGGAAACTCACTCGTGTGTTAACCGCCCACATTTAATAAAAATGCAAACATCTCGGTTAATATTCAAGATAGAGAAAAAATGTATAGAGCAATATTTAGAGTAAATTTAATTTGCAATAACATTGTTTTTATATAATTTTTTGATCCGACGTTTGGTAAAGGAGATATTTGAAATTTCCGAAAATCCCCCCTCTAAACCTTCCCTCCCACTGGTCTAGATCTGTCTTTTTGCATAAAACGTTTAAATATCGAGTTTGGTAACGATCAAACAAAAATATCGACCACAAGAGCGTCACCAACAAATATATATATATTTCAGCCTTCAAACCCCCACTTCTACTCATGTCACACAAACAATACTCTGTTATATAATAAACCTCGTTTTTTGAACCTTAAATACCAAATATCGTTTTCAAGAGACCTTTATTATACGAGATACATACAAATATGTTCTGTTGAAGATTTTAGTGATCGAGATAAAAATTATTCTGATTCATTATAAATTACAGTACTAGATATAGTGAATAGTTTTCAATGAAACTAACATGTAATATTCTGAAGCTTTTTAGTAATTGTTTTTCTTTTCGGTGAGGAATATTTCTATCTATCTGTTCAGCTCTGAGAAGTTGGCAAATCTGTGTGTTTAGAATTCAGATGTTTTCCGTTGGGAGGTTACTAAAATTGACAGAACGATTTCTCGTTACCGTTTGTTTTTATTCACTTAATGGTGGTGTTAAGTGTTACCAGTATGTATATTTATCTATTGCAAAACTTCACGAGGGATATCTATTTAGTGATGGATTTTTTTTTCAGCCTGAAGAACCCCACCCCACTTCTAATTATAGGATTTATAATTCAAAATAGGAAATATATGGCGAGGATAGATCAATACTGTTCCATACTAGCCTTAGGGAAATCTGCTTCGTTTACGCAGCCCGTGAGTGACGGACTTTTTTTTTTGTTTGTAATCCTAAATAATGTAGCGAACCCCCGACAACATTGTCTCCAAACTAAATAGGAGGGAAGAGATATTGAGAACGTCTCTAGAGCTGAGTGGATAGAGACTGAATGACCCAGAGGCAGCATAAACTTTTCACCTCTGACCTCCCTTACTGTAGGCATGACACTCTGACCTTGATTCCAGTACCAATTTCAGTTTGCTATATATAACTCAGTGACGTTGGTAAATTTACCCCTCAAAATCAACCCACACTAAATCTACCAGTCATTCTCTCTCATTTAAGCAGATATATATTTGTGAAAATGTCTTTTTCATTATCCGTAACTAATTCTTTCTCTTATTGGTTTGTCAACTGAACTACTTAATCTAAGCGAGGTGGGAGATAGTCTTAGTTAGTAATGTTCAAGCATAAACTCTAATGATGTCACAGTGGCGAAACTATATTAGCAGATTTCCCTTAAGCCATTGTGGCCGTACTCTTGACGCATTTTCGAAAAATTTCTTTAAATGTCCATCGATCCTACCTAGGTAATGACGAAAATGAGGTCCGTTCAAAATTATATGTATAGGAGATCTTGTGAGAATAGAAGGAAAAATGGATGCTAAAAAATATCACAGTATTCTTACATCTAACGCAATACCATCTGGGTTGATGCTTATAGGGCCGGGATTTGTTTTACAGCATGACAATGATCGAAAGTATACAGTCAGAACTATCAAAGATTATTTGGCAAGAAAAGAAGAACAGGGACAGTTAAAATGTATGGAATGGCCACCTCAGAGTCCTGATTTTAATCTTATAGAGCATTTGTGGGAATTACTTGATAGAAAAAGAATTGAAAGGCAACCAAATTCTTTAGAAGAGCTGTGGAGAATCCTAAAAAAAGAATGGGAAAACATTTCCCCTGATTACATAGCCTCTTTAATTTCTAGTGTTTAAGATAGATTGCTGAGCGCCAAAAGAAATAAAGGACATACTAGATACTAATTTTTTGTTTGTGCTATATGGTTATTAAATATTTTTTCGCTGCAATATTATATGGGTGGTATTTTTAATTAAATAAAATATTTGTCTCACAATAATTTTGTTTTTTCCTTTTCTTCCAACTTAGATTATTTAAAAAATTACTTTGTTCAAAGACTTTTTCCACAGCACTGTATATATATATATATATATATATATATATATATATATATATATATATATATATATATGTCTGTTAACGCTCTAGCGGTCGCAATTTTCGTTTGATTGTTACCAAACTCGATATTAAAACGTTTTATGAAAAATAACAGATCGAGTTCACTAATGGCTGAAATCGAAACAGTGGGAGAGGGGTTTAGAGTGGAGATTTTCGAAATTTCGAAATATCCCCGTTACCATAAGTTGGATCAAATATTTTTATAGAATAAATCTTATTGCAAATTAAATTTACTATAAATAAATTATACCATAGGAGAGTGCGGTGTTAAGAGGGGGTGAATTTTGAAAATTCGGAATATCTTTGTTACTTACATCGGATCGAAAAATAATAGAGAACTAATCTAATTGAAAATTAGATATATTATAAATATAGTTATATACATTTATTCTCTATCTTCAATATTACCCAAGATATTTGCATTTTTCAGTCTTCAGCAAACCCCCACTTCTTCTCTTGTTACATAAACAATACTTATATAATGCAATAAATGTAATAAACCACATTACTCGAAGCTTAAATACCATAATTTGTTTTCAAGATACCTTTATTATACGAGATAAATTCAAATATGTTATCGTGACCCCCCTTTCTTAAGTTCTTGGAGTACTAAAATTCTATTGATTGAGATAAACATTATTCTGATCCATTATAAATTACAATACTAGATATAGTAAATTGTATTCAATCAAATTAAAACGGTATATTGTGATATATTTCCGTAATTGTTTTTCTTTCCTGTGAGAAGTTGGCTGTATATTTACTTTCAGGTGTTTCCCGTCTGGAGGTTTCTTATTATCGTTTTTATTTATTCACTTGATGTAGAAGGTGCTATTGTGTTAGCAGTATGTAGGTTTATCTATTATTAATCTTCACTAGGGAAATCTGCTTAGCGTGACAGACTTTTTTAATATGAATCACTAGAAGGAAACGGGTCTAATTTATTAAAGCACTTTCACGTCATTGCATTGAAGAGCAGTTCTACATGTCTCGCGTTCTCATTAATGCGTCTTTAGGAACACATCTAAGACTTATAAAAATATCAGAGCTCTCAAGACAGCTTTGATCTCTGTTTGTATGTACTAAATATATACTAGCTAAGGCACCCGGCATTTCGTTTTTGGCAAGGGGTCAATGTGCACAACTGCACTTCCCGTCAGGGAGTATTGTTTTCCCGTGAGGATCAGGTAGAGGACTTATAGAATAGAAATTTTAGTTTTGAAGAATAAATGAAAGTAAGTCACTAATCAATACACTGTTTGACACACCGTGAATAATTCAAGTCATAATCATAGATATCATTTATTATACTTAAATATCATCGCTAATGTACATATTTCCTGTCAAAAACCAATCCGAGTACACATTGTGGAGCTTAGTTATATACATAATATTAAATGTGATTTGAAAGCAAATACAACATTTCACAAGAAATAAGACAGCACAATTAACTGTGTTAGCCTCCCGACGACTTCCGCTCCCACTTGAGTACAATCATCATTGCTTTACTTAAATCATTTATCCAAAACTATAACCGCTTGGAATGTTTTAATATTTTATATACCAAGGTGTGAAGATGTCACGAACAGCCACCACAGTACTTTGAAAATAAAATCAGGTTTAATCTCCATAAATTTAAAATTGCTAGTGTTACATGGCCAATAAATAAAACAAATCATAATATTGAATGTGGTAAATTGCAGAGAGTTATTCAGTTTCTATGGAGGATTGCGGGGACGAGGATTCTTTGTTTTCTTGCAAACTGAATGAAGGGACAAAAAAAAAACCGGTGCGTTATGACGCCGTCATAAAGGATCTCACATGAGTTCCTCAAAGGCCATGTGGGTTATTGACACTATAGTTATAGATAGTTATGATTTGAGGGAACCGAGATGAATGCAGGGGAATGGCTTAGGCTGCCAGTATCGAAGCCTGAGCCCATAGCCCGCGAAGTTATGCCATAGGTTTCCAATAATAGACATAACTTGTTTAATTCACACATGAGTTTAAAATTGTGGGCGTAACATTTTTACTAACGAATTTCAATTAAAACATTGAGAGTGGTAAATGTAGAAACTTCGCCGAGCAAGGGATTTTGCTGCTTTAAGAGGATTTATCCATCTAATAGAATGGAAGTATGGAAATATTTAATGTTGGAAGATATGAAACGGGGGGAATATTGTCCACTTGCAGGATGGAGAATGAAACTGATGGATTATGGGCACCTTATTATGAAACGGGTGGAGAGTCCCATGGAGAGGAGGTGGGTTTGTGCTGCCATGGACAGGTTTGATGTGGGAGAGACGAGCCGCCTGTAAACAGTAGAGCTGCCCCTGAGACCTACAGTCACCGCTAACCGTCTATTAATAGAAAGCAAATCCTTGTTCAATTGACATAAATTTAAAATTCTTGGAGTTTATTAGAAAATTGTCCATGGAAATATTTAATGTTCGAAGATATGATGCGTGGGATGTTTTGTCCGCCCTAACAGAACGGAAGAGGTAATGAAACTGAAGCACCTTCATGAACAAGCCCTTCAAGGTGGATATGAGTATAAAGACTTATGGTTAGTTTGGGGTGTGAATGGGATAGACGGGACGATGCAAACCTCTCTTAACCAATGTTCCAGAAGTTGTACATAGGTTCCCCTCGGACTAACCGCCACAGCTATCTACTAATTTATCAAAATAACGCGTTTAATTCACATAAAGTTAAAAATTGTATGCGTCTCAATGTTATTAGCGAATTTCAAATAAAAAAAAAGTAAATACACATAGTACAGAAGTTAGTTCCGTTTTTGTTAGGGATAGAGAAGTTTGATGCGAGGTGGATTTGTATAGTGATGGAGAGGGTTGCTGCGAGGTGGGCTTGTATAGTGATGGAGAGGGTTGCTGCGAGGTGGGCTTGTATAGTGATGGAGAGGGTTGCTGCGAGGTGGGTTTGTATAGTGATGGAGATGTTTGCTGCGAGGTGGGTTTGTATAGTGATGGAGATGTTTGCTGCGAGGTGGGTTTGTATAGTGATGGAGAGGTTTGCTGCGAGGTGGGTTTGTATAGTGATGGAGAGGTTTGCTGCGAGGTGGGTTTGTATAGTGATGGAGAGGTTTGCTGCGAGGTGGGTTTGTATAGTGATGGAGAGGTTTGCTGCGAGGTGGGTTTGTATAGTGATGGAGAGGTTTGCTGCGAGGTGGGTTTGTATAGTGATGGAGAGGTTTGCTGCGAGGTGGGTTTGTATAGTGATGGAGAGGTTTGCTGTGAGGTGGGTTTGTATAGTGATGGAGAGGTTTGCTGCGAGGTGGGTTTGTATAGTGATGGAGAGGTTTGCTGCGAGGTGGGTTTGTATAGTGATGGAGAGGTTTGCTGCGAGGTGGGTTTGTATAGTGATGGAGAGGTTTGCTGCGAGGTGGGTTTGTATAGTGATGGAGAGGGTTGCTGCGAGGTGGGTTTGTATAGTGATGGAGATGTTTGCTGCGAGGTGGGTTTGTATAGTGATGGAGAGGTTTGCTGCGAGGTGGGTTTGTATAGTGATGGAGATGTTTAATGCGAGGTGGGTTTGTATAGTGATGGAGAGCTTCGCTGCCAGGTGGGTTTGTATAGTGAGGAGAGGTTCGCTGCCAGGTGGGTTTGTATAGTGATGGAGAGGTTTTTCTGGGAGGTGGGTTTGTATAGTGAGGAGAGGTTCGCTGCCAGGTGGGTTTGTATAGTGATGGAGAGCTTCGCTGCCAGGTGGGTTTGTATAGTGAGGAGAGGTTCGCTGCCAGGTGGGTTTGTATAGTGATGGAGAGGTTTTTCTGGGAGGTGGGTTTGTATAGTGAGGAGAGGGTTGCTGCGAGGTGGGTTTGTATAGTGATGCAGAGGCTTGCGGCCAGGCGGGTTTGTATAGTGATGGAGAGGTTTGCTGCCAGGTGGGTTTGTATAGTGATGGAGAGCTTCGCTGCCAGGTGGGTTTGTATAGTGATGGAGAGGTTTGCTGCCAGGTGGGTTTGTATAGTGATGGAGGGGTTTGCTGCGAGGAGGGTTTGTATAGTGATGGAGAGGTTTGCTGCGAGGTGGGTTTGTATAGTGATGGAGAGGTTTGCTGCGAGGTGGGTTTGTATAGTGATGGAGAGGTTTGCTGCGAGGTGGGTTTGTATAGTGATGGAGAGGTTTGCTGCGAGGTGGGTTTGTATAGTGATGGAGAGGTTTGCTGCGAGGTGGGTTTGTATAGTGATGGAGAGGTTTGATGCGAGGTGGGTTTGTATAGTGATGGAGAGGTTAGCTGCGAGGTGGTTATTTTAGTGATGGAGAGGTTTGCTGCGAGGTGGTTTGTATAGTGATGGAGAGGTTTGCTGCGAGGTGGGTTTGTATAGTGATGGAGAGTTGCTGCGAGGTGGGTTTGTATAGTGATGGAGAGGTTTGCTACGGGGTGGGTTTGTATAGTGATGGAGAGGGTTGCTGCGAGGTGGGTTTGTATAGTGATGGAGAGGTTTGCTGCGAGGTGGGTTTGTATAGTGATGGAGAGGTTTGCTGCGAGGTGGGTTTGTATAGTGATGGAGAGGTTTGCTGCGAGGTGGGTTTGTATAGTGATGGAGAGGTTTGCTGCGAGGTGGGTTTGTATAGTGATGGAGAGGTTTGCTGCGAGGTGGGTTTGTATAGTGATGGAGAGGTTTGCTGCGAGGTGGGTTTGTATAGTGATGGAGAGGTTTGCTGCGAGGTGGGTTTGTATAGTGATGGAGAGGTTTGCTGCGAGGTGGGTTTGTATAGTGATGGAGAGGTTTGCTGCGAGGTGGGTTTGTATAGTGATGGAGAGGTTTGCTGCGAGGTGGGTTTGTATAGTGATGGAGGGGTTTGCTGCGAGGTGGGTTTGTATAGTGATGGAGAGGTTTGCTGCGAGGTGGGTTTGTATAGTGATGGAGAGGTTTGCTGCGAGGTGGGTTTGTATAGTGATGGAGAGGGTTGCTGCGAGGTGGGTTTGGATAGAGATGGAGAGGTTTGCTGCGAGGTGGGTTTGTATAGTGATGGAGGGGTTTGCTGCGAGGTGGGTTTGTATAGTGATGGAGAGGTTTGCTGCGAGGTGGGTTTGTATAGAGATGGAGAGGTTTGCTGCGAGGTGGGTTTGTATAGTGATGGAGAGGTTTGCTGCGAGGTGGGTTTGTATAGTGATGGAGAGGTTTGCTGTGAGGTGGGTTTGTATAGTGATGGAGGGGTTTGCTGCGAGGTGGGTTTGTATAGTGATGGAGAGGTTTGCTGCGAGGTGGGTTTGTATAGTGATGGAGAGGTTTTTCTGGGAGGTGGGTTTGGTCTTCCTGAAAGAATGATGGAGGGAGAAAGAAGCTGCTGCGGAACAGAGACCTTATTTTGAGATGGGTGAAGAGTCGCTGGGAGGTGATTTTGTATATTGACGGAAGTTTCCTGCGACGAAGGTTTAGTCTTTCTAAAAGGTCAAAGAAGCTGCTGAGGTCTCAGCAACTTATCATGACATGCGTAAAATGAGTGAAGGTGGGTTTGGATAGCGGTGGAGAGGTTTGCTGCGATGCGGGTTTTGTGTTCTTAAAAGGAGAAGGAAGCTGATAGGGTATAGTGACCTTATTTTGAGATAGGTGTTGATTCGCTGGGAGAGGAGTTTGAATAGTCACTTAGGTTTGCTGCGAGGAGGGTTTAGTCTTTCTTAAAGAATGCGAGGACAAAGAAGCCACTGGTGCCTGGGCAACTTATGAGATGGATATAGAGAGCGGCAGTTGGTTTGTATAGTAATGGAGAGGTTTGATGTGGGAGAGACGAGCTAGCTGTGTATAGGTGAGGAATGGAATAGAGCTGCCCCAGGGGCTCCCATAGCCCAGCTCCGCCGAGGTGTGGATAGGCTCCCCTGGGACCAACAGCCACAGCTACCCCTCCATTAATATTTCCTCCACCGCTTCTCCCTCTACTTCGATTAATACAAATCCCGTTAGGTAGCCCCCGCTCTCCAGGGGCACCTTCCTCCACATTCGTCATTCCATATCGTTCCGAGCACCTTCATATTTCACCACCTGTCTGTCCCTCTCGCCATTAGTATATGTATCTTAAGTTGTGCAAAAATGATTGCTTGCAAAGAGGAAAAAAAAAGTGTGTTTTCACCAGTTTACTCAAGCCCTGAGCAAAACGTCTGTCACACAGAGGCTGTGTAACCTAAGAAAATTTTGTAAGTGCTGGAATAACACTTGTGATCTCATATCAGCACGTATTAAATGTAAAAAACACGACAGAAGGAGGAGGAGGGGTCACTGAAGGCAGAAAACAAGAATGCACCAATAACTTGCTTAATACTTGAGTTACCCAATAATGCATAGAACAAATCTCATGTTGGCTAATCGGGAATGGCACACACAAGGCTGGTTGGTAAATACATCTATTTATAAAATAAATACATATAGACTAAACTGCTCTAATATCCTAAATCTACTTTTATATATATATATATATATATATATATATATATATATATATATATATATATATACATACATATACATATATTACTACATACAACATTTATGAAGCCTTAACACTAATTACATTACAGTACACATACCGCTGGGCCCAAGGCAAGCAGATTGAACTGTATACTAGCATAGCACAACACTGTTCACTCTCTAAAAACTAGCTATTCAATGCGCTCCAATTTCAGGTAGCCCACTGCCAGCAGTCTGCATGCCTATGCCCCCGCTCGCTCGCTCTCATTACAGCACACAACACAAATCACTACACCGCAACAACAATTGTAGAAAATCAAAATTATAACTAGACTGGTTCTATAACATTTCATGACCAGACTCATAATAATGAATATATTTTGAATTTTAAAATTTTATCCCTCTAAACCAATATTATTCCAGATCCGATTTCAGCCAATAACAAATATGATCTTTAGTGTTGAAAAAGGTTAAATATTAAATATGGTATAGATCAAATAAACATTTTCGAGTAAAGAAAAATCTTAATAGATGACGTCACATGATACACTTCTCTCACAAAGTAATAGGTCAATGAAAATTTGGTATTTAATCTTGGAATGAAGTGGTTCATTACATAACAGCTTATAGTTAATATGACACGAGTAGGATGGGGGTTTATTTTACGTTACATTTGCAATAAGATTGATTCTATACAATCTTTCGATCCAACGCATAACAATGCAGATATTTCTAATTTTCAAAATTATCCCCCTCTTCCTCTCGTCCGATTTCAGCCGTTAACGAACTTGATCTTTTTTTTCTTAATCTCCGTTTTTACATAGAACATTTAAATATCGTAGCTGTTTTCGATCCGACTCATAAAAGCGAATTATTCCTAGTAACTGATAATTTCCCCACTCTAACTCCCATCGCTCTCAGGCCATAAATGTACTTTAGTATTAGATCACACACACACATATCATTCAGGGCGGACATTTTCGCCATGTACTATGATGGATATATGAAGAAATTTTTCAGGAATCAAGTCATGAGTACAACCTCAATAGCTGATTTCTCTTAAGAGAAATCTTCTAAAATCCCACTAATTTACCTCAAATGGCAGCAGGGATATCACTCACCATTAGAACATCGTGCCTGGGACAGCCTTTATCTGTATACACACACACATACACACAAACACAGGGCAAGCCATTATTAATACTCCTTTGTTTTCTTTCCTTTGAATTTCTGTGGCTCCTTCATTCTTTACGATAACGCAGCCTTCCCCATCTCCTGTCCACTTACTGCCAGTCTTTCATCTTTCTTATTCTGTGGGGTCCTTCCACACGCACACACACGTCTGCTTTATATTGATTTCTCTCCTCTAAACAAAACATTTTAAGGAATTTACTTTAAGGGAAATATGGTGTTGAGGATATCACATATATATATATATATATATATATATATATATATATATATAAACTAGCTAAGGTACCCGGAGATGCCAGGAAAATCATTGTTTACTGAACAAATTTATAGCAAGTCTCTAATGTGTACAATTACATTTCCCCTCTGGGAGTATTGTTTTTCTGTAAGGGTCAGATAGCTGTAGTGATCTTATAGAATAGAAACTTTAGTTTAGAAGAATAAATAAAAATGAGTTCCTTCTCAATCTCCTTCCACAGTTTGACACACTGTAAATAATTTATATCACAATCATGGATAGCATTTATTATAATTAAATATCATTTATATTTTAAATATTTCCCGTCAAAAACGAACCTGAGCACACATTGTTTAAGTATAGTTATATACAATGCTTTATAGCCGTAATAGCAAATGTGAGTAAGAAGTAATTCCAATAATGCCAGTATATCAGAGGAAATAAGTGAAGACAATTAACTGTTTTAGCCCCCCTACAACTTCCGCTCCCGGTTCAAAGTTTTATTATTATTATTATTTATTAACGTCCACATTTTCCAACTCAGGCTAATTGGGACGGGTTAACTACAGGTTACTACCCTTTTCTAACCAGGGTGGGACTTAGGATGTTATTTATTGAATTACATCACTAAATAATTTCCTTTGCCCAGGCAAGAATCGTTCTCGTCACTCTAAGTTTACCATGTGAGATTAAGGTCAACGCTTTAACTCTCACTGCTAACCTGAGCTAACCGGTTCAAAGTTATTAATATTGTTTCACATAAATTATTTATTCAAATCATTTAAACCTTCGAATGTTTCAATAATTTATATACGAGGTGGCAATTAACAACAATCGTACCCTAAAGTAATTTAATTTATATTTACATACCGAGTTTTGTTTAATTCGGTTGTCTCTTGTGCGTAATGCAATGTTTCTCCCACTATAGTTGTTACCGTATATCTCGTTTATACTTCGTAATACGACAAAAGTGTATATAACAAAATATACGCTAAATAACAAAATAAACAACCTCTTGTTATGTGGATGTTTGATGAAAAACTAATAGGAAAAAAAAATTGTGATTTTTTATTTTAGGCATCCCTAATAACACCCTTTTCGTCTCTGAGAATATTAGTACAGCCTATAGTCTAAGTTGGAATAGTAGTAATATACATACCAAGTTTCATAAAATTCGGGATAGTAGTTTCGACGTGAAAAGATAACAAAAAACAGGGACCAAAACTAGAAATGGCTGATATCGTTTCAATGGCTAGTGTAAGGAAAAAGTATCGTGAAATTTAGAGAAAAAAAATCAATGTACTGACAGAAGTTACAATTTTGTATAAATGTATATAGATATATTCTATTCAAAACGATTTAAAATTCGAAGCACTAATAAATTATTCACCTTGTGCACATTTAAAATGGTTAACATAAAAACTGGAGTGGCATATAAATGGTGTCAAAAATATATGTATCTATATTTAAATCATTTGCTATTTTATTGCCTCGCTTTTAAATCATACGGGATAAAATTCCTTGATGAATATGTAGAGTCTTAAGTAAAATACCCATCTGTGGTAAACATTTTGGATTAAAACAGTGAAAACTAATAATGCATTCTTTTTTTTATTTTTTTATTAAAGGTTTGCGAAAGTTAACAGAATTAAACAAAGAATTTTATTTTTGTTATAGGGGAGCTTAAACAACAATTCGGGGGAATTGATTTTTATAAATTAATTCTGTCCTTTTTATGGCTTTCCTAGAACAATATTATAATATTCTTCATACTTTAAAATATTAGGTACGTGGTTATAAGTACAACTTCCTAGCAACTGCCATATGCTTGACAACTCCAACGTGATCGAAGAGTTCCATTTCGTTCAACTGTAACAGGCTAGTCAAGAGGAAATTGTCGAGGTCTTAAGCGAAATCAGCTATTGAGGTCGTACTCTTGACGCGATTGTCGAAAAATGTCTTCAAATGTCCAACGATCCTACCCAAGAGATGACGAAAATGATGCCAGTTCAAAATTATTCGTCTCTTATCGCTCTTGCGGTCCCAATTTTTGTTTTATCGTTACTAAACTCGATATATAAGCGTTTTATGTAAAACCAAAGGTCAAGTTTGTTAGAGGTGGAATTTTGAAAATACGAAATATCTCTGTCGTTATTCGTCGTTTTGAAAATCATGTATTTTCTTTATCATGATATTAAAAAAGACTTACGTGCCGACACAATACATAAATGGAACAGAGAATGGACGACATGTAACAAATCTTACAGCTTACATCAATACATACCAAATATAACTCACAACAACGACAACAAAATTAAGAGTCACCATCACAAATGCACACAATTTCTAACGGAACATGGACAGGCAGGACATTATTTAACAAGATTTAAAATATAAGACATGACAAATGTACACACACAACAAAAACGTTTTTACATATACTTTATGACTGTTCAACATTTAATCAAAATAGGCCTAAATCACCTCATATTATATTTAATAAATATAATAAAGAACGTATAAAGTTTATCAAAAGTATATATATGGATGAAGCAAAAATACATTAGAATGTAAAGTTGATTGTGAGGAATGGGAATTATAATTCAATATATTTACCTTACTCGCAAATTAAACATCGGTTGAGTTTAATTGATTTGTTTTTATTTTTTTTTCATTTCATTTATTAATTTTAGTGGTAATTATCTTACTTATTTTAATATTTTATTTTATTATTATAATTTTTTTGCTATATTATTTTTGTTTAGATGGTTGGTTAACGTGTATATATTGTAAAATAAAAATGTATTTAAACATAATAAAAATACATGTAATATGCCATGTGGCAATGGAACATGTATTCAATTAAATAACTCCTAAAAGGGTTACTATGAGGAGAAAAAAAAAAAAGAATATTGACCGAGATATTAGGATTCTTTAGTTTTCAGCCATCAGTAAATCCCCACTCCTACTCATGTCATAATAACAATTATCTGTCGTAACAAGCGTCTTTATTCTAAGCGTGAATACCAAATATTGTTGTAAAGACCTTTATTAACCCTAGAATGGTATTGAACGTAAAAATTACGTATGATTTGGTTTGAACTGTTATCAAAAGGCCGTTAACGACCCCACCACCCCCACCCCTCAGCTATGTGCCCTCCAGACAGTTCGGACTTGACCTCCGCCAAGTGCAGCTAAGTGAACCTTCCCACTCGTCCAATACTATTTTTTGAAATAAAAACGACACGTAATATTTACGTATCAATACTATTAACCGCAACTTTTTGGCACGTAAAATTTACGTATCGCTACTAATAACCGGTTTTTATGCCACAACTTAGTTAATGTATTTTCTTCCAATTTATTTTTTATATTATAATTTATTTTCTCTTAATGTTTTTAACTTTTATTTTTGAATATAAGAAAGACAAAGATGTATAGAAAGAACATAAATAATCTGTTTATAGTTTCGGAAAAATGGAGAAAAAATATTCATTGGATGAAGAAATCAGAAAGTTGTTGAAAGAACTCTCCGATGAGTCAGATGGGGAAAATGACAATTATGAAATAGATGGATATGGATACGACAGCGATGATTATCGGGAGTATTCTCCAAGTGATGAGGAGGTTGATTCGGAAATGATTTCAACACAGAGTGGGCTAGATAGCGATGAGAGTGAGAACATTTTAGAAAACATCAAGGCAATCGAAGAAAGAGAACAAACACAGAGGCAAAAAAAACAAACTAAAACCTCTCAACCACACAATATTGACACATCAGTCACAATAAATGTAGAAGGTGGGATTGCGCTTAGTATGAATGGAGCACACAACCTCCGGAACGTGTTTCGAACAAAGCGCCTGAAAGGAATGTTGTGCACATTATTAGATATTAACACTGATATAAGTTAAAGATAAGTGTATGTTTTAATAAAATAGTCACAAACATTAACAAATTTTGAATAATTTCACCAATTACCAGTTGCACACGTAAAATTTTCGTATCAGTACCATAAAGTGGGAAATAATATCACTACCATTCTAGGGTTAAGCGAGATGCATACAAATACGTTTTTTGATGGCGTAATCAATAAAGATGTTAACGCTCTTGCCTAACAAAAGATTATTTTATGTTTACAAGAGGTCTTAAAAATCATATTGGGCAGTGCCCGATATCGGCCTTAGGGGAGGGTGGCTCAGAAATTTTAAAAATCTTCGATAATATGAGTCGGATCGAAAAATGTTACAGAACCAATCTCGTTAAAATATTTATGCTCAGCAATTGTTAAGCTATGCATTTTTCCGTAACTCATATATTCTCGTATATTATTTCATTGCATTATTTCGCCAGTCTGGTATAGTAGAAATTTAAGTGAGTAATTTGTACTTTTTAGCAGATTTCCATTGAGGGAAATCAGCTATTGAGGTCGTACTCATGACGCGATTTTCGAAATTTCGAGGTCCGTTCTAAATTATATATATTTATCTGCTAACGCTCTATCAGTCGTAATTTTTGTCTCATCGTTACCAAACTCGGTATTTATTTGTTTTATGCAAAAAGAAAGAAAGAGTTCGTTAATAGCTGAAATCGGACTAGTGGGAAGGGGGGATTTTCGGTAATTCAAGATATTTCCGTTACTGTACTTCGGATCGAAAAATTATATAGAACCAATCTTATTGCAAATTAAATTTACTATAGATATTGCTATTCACATTTATTCTCTATCTTGAATATTAACCGAGATGTTTATACTTCGGCCATTTCAGCAACTGTTCGGATCATGAAAATCGTTTAGAGACTGGTATGAGCTTCTACCTTGTAAGATATATCCAATTATTCATTATAAATTACAGTACTAGATATACTAAACAGTTTGCAATAAGTTAATATGTTATATTTAGATATATTTAAGTAGTTGTGTTTTTTTCCGGTGAAGAATACGTCTATCTATCTGTTCAGCTCTGAGTGGTTTACAGACCTGTTTGTTTAGAATTCAGAATCCGTTTCCGTTTGGAGCTTATTAAAATTAACAGAAATATTTCTCATTACCGTTTGAATTTACTCACGTTGGTACTAAGTGTTACCAGTATGCAGATTTTTCTATTGTAAAACTTCACGTGGGAAATCTGCTTAGTTTACGCAGCCCCTGCGTGACGGAATGTTTCCAAGCACAGCTGTAATGTTAGGTGTCTCGCAATAACTTTTTATTGTGTGTAAAATATCACAGCCCAAATGTCACAGTTCATACTTCAGTTGCAACATCAATTAATTATAACCAGATATTTACTTGCTTTGTGTATATTCTCAATACATATTGTTTTTAGATAGTTATTATAATTGATCAAAACGTTTGCCAAGAACGTGCTTATATTCTACACATTCGCTTAAGAATTGTATTCTTTATGAAAAATTACTAAGCACATTGCATAGGAAGAGACTAGATACTCTCCCAAGAGAATAGAATTTTACTCATTGCCAACTACTTTCTGGCAGTTTGTCAAATATCCAAGACATTCTTTAAAATGCTTCATTTCGATAGTTTGCCATAAATATGCAGGGTGTCTCGTATATGCTGGCCACAATTGAAATATCTTTTAAACCGTTACGAGATATCGCATAGCTTTAAAGAGCCGAAGTTGTAGCTCTCGTCGAGACCTTTCAGATGCACCAGTTATTAATCTAAATAAATTCAGATTTAACCATTAAAGTCGGCGTTTCCTAGTTGCCCCTCATTTTTAGCAGATTTCCCTTAAGGGAAATCAGCTATGTAGGTCGTACTCATGACGCGATTTTCGAAAATTTTCTTCAAATGTCCATCGATCCTACCCAGATGACGAAAATGAGGTCCGTTCAAAATTATATATATATTTGTCTGTTAACGCTCTAGCGGTCGCAATATTTGTTTGATCGTTACGAAACTCGATATTTAACCGTTTTATGTAAAAAGACAGATCAAGTTCGTTAATGGCTGAAATCGGACTAGAGGGAGGGGGGGGGGTTTAGAGGGGAATATTTTCGAAAATTCCAAATATCTCCGTTATTATGCATCGGATCGTAAAATAGTATAGAACCAATCTTATTGCAAATTACATGTTCTATAAATATTTTTATATACATTTATTCTCTATCTTGAATATTAACCGAGATATTTGCATTTTTCAGCCATCAGCAAACCACCACTTCTACTCATGTTGCATAAACAATACTCTGATACATAATAAATCACATTATTCGAAGTTTAAATACCAAAAATTGTATTCAAGAGACCTTTACTATATGAGATTCATGCACTTAGGGCCCGGGGACCCCCCCCCCCCATCTTAAGGTTTTGGACTACTAAAATTTGATTGATTGAGATAACAATTATTCTGACTCATTATTAATTACAGGACTAGGTATAGTATATAGTTCTCAATAAAATTAATATTTTATATTCTGATATATTTCATTAATTGTTTTGCTTTCCGGTGTGAGGCGGGCGGACCCGTTTGTTTACATTTCTAACCTAACGCTTCCTGTCGGCAGGTTATTGAAATTGGATGAAACATTTCTTATTACCATTTGTATTTATTCTCGGTGGTGTTGTGTTACCAGTATGTAGATTTATCTATTCCTAAACTACACGAGGGAAATCTGCTTAGTTTACGCAGCCCCTGCGTGACGGACTTTATTAATATAGTTTTGAATAACTACTCAAATGATAAGAAACACGTGCATTATTGTTTCGCTTAATATTATTTAGCGATAAAATGGTAGCCAAAGTCGTACCTATTTGTAGTTCTTGAACATACTATGTAAAACATTTATGAAAAAAAAATTGATGTACATATTTAAATTACGTGTTTTGTACCTAGAGTAATAATAAAGGAATTTTTTATTGTTAGGTGGTTATGTCATCCATACATTACCTAAAAACGCCATACTTCAAATTTCTTCATGTTAAGTTGTTCTTGATATAACCATAAAAATAATGATAATTTATATCTCGGTTTTGACTAACATTAGAAATGTACATAAGTGAATGTGAAACAACGAATTACTCAAAAAGCTGAATATTTACATTTAACCTAATAGTATTTCCTAGAGTGCATAGATCGCTTGGTCAGTAATATATTTGTAATTGAATCTGTGGTAAAACTGCAATTACTCCAAAGAAAGTTCGATGGATGTAGACATCAAATCTGCACTTGATACATTGAAAATAGGTATGATTTTGGCGGACATTTGATCGCGAAACACTATGCAAAACGAAACAAAAATACACGCATTTCATTATATTTTAAGTATTTTTCTAAAATTTATTAAAAATGAGGGATAAATAGGTTACTTTCGCTTAGTAGTTAAAACTATCTTTTTCTCAGATTAATAAATAACGCATATGAAAGGTATCGTTGAGTGATACAACTTTATTTGAACATAGAATACACATTCAGAATTGTAAAGAGAAAAGTAAACATATGCTAATATGAACAGAATATACCATGGAACATCTTACTCCATGAATAAATACCAGCCATTTCTTTCAACGGACTTTTTTTATGTAAGATACATGCCAATAGGTTGTGTGAAGATAACATTAACCCTGGAATGGTAGTGATATTATTTCCCACTTAATGGTATTGATACGTAAATTTTACGTGTGCAACTGGTAATTGGTGAAATTATTCAAAATTTGTTAATGTTTGTGACTATTTTTTTATTTTATTAAAACATACACTTATCTTTAACTTATATCTACATTAATATCTAATAATGTGCACGACATTCCTTTCAGGTGCTTTGTTTGAAACACGTTCCGGAGGTTGTGTGCTCCATTCTTGCCAAGCACAGCCCCACCTTCTACATTTATTGTAACTGATCTGTCAATATTGTGTGGTTGAGAGGTTTTAGGTTTTTTGCCTCTGTGTTTCTTCTCTTTCTTCAATAGCCTTGATGTTTTCTAAAATTTTCTCACTCTCATCGCTATCTAGTCCACTCGGTGTTGCAATCATTTCCGAAGGCTCAACTTCCTTATCTCTTGGAGAATACTCCGGATCATCATCGCTGTCGTATATCCATCTATTTCATAATTGTCATTGTCCCCATGTGACTCATCGGAAAGTTCTTTCAACAAATTTCTGATTTCTTCATCCATTGAACATTTTTTTCTCCATTTTTCCGAAACTATAAACAGATTATTTATATTCTTTCTATATATCTTTG